>JACDJE010000777.1:0-129259 GCA_016647715.1 Pavo muticus
AACTATCTTTGTTCAGACTTTTGACCTGGATAATAAATCCTAATGCACAGTATAATTCTGTCCTGGACGCAGCTGGTTTTTTTTTTTTTTTTTTTGTTTTGTTTTGTTTTGTTTTGTTTTGTTTTTTTGTTTTTTGTTTTTTTGGTGCTATAGACACAGCACATAGATTTACTTATTTACAAGTAGAATTCCGACTTCTTGCACTATGCCTCAGTGAGGTGTATGGAACTGTTCATTCTTTTATCAGAATTTGGTATAAAAGAGATTTTTTTTCTGCAGATCCACAGTTTCAAATGTAGATTATCTAAAGATTAAGGCTGTATACTATTACCTTTGCTCTTAAGGCACTGAAAATATTCTATTGAGAGCCTGAAGTGTTTTCAAGATTTTCCCAAGGAATTCAGCAGCACCGGTGAGATGACTGGTTGCAGTGGGAATTTTGGAGTAGTCTAGGAGGGCTGTTTCATCTTCTTTGTGAGGGGTGTCAGGGACCAGCTGTTGCCCTTTAAGTGTACCTTGTGCCAGTAGACCCATGTTGCACCTCCATAAGTTGTCATGAACACCTTCATGGCCAGTGGTAGCAGTGGCTCTCTGCCACTGCCTAAATCCAGCATTTCTTTATCTTCGGAGTGCTGGAGAATGCTCAATGAAGTGACTTACTCTTATTTTACAGAGTCCCTTTTTTTCTTTTGCTTGTGGAAAATCACACTCCATCACAAAATTAAATCATGAAAAAGCACTTGCCAGTTGTACATGGCATGTATCTGACAGGAGAGAAAGAAATGAATAACAGAGTAGTGCATTGTGGTTCTTTCTGACATTAGCTTGATTTATACAGCTGCGTTCTCAGCCTCTACCTTCTGTCCTGATACCTCAAGCTGATCAACACTTCAGCCAGCATCATCTAAATCACTTGAGATCAGAGGCTCCTGGAAATGGGTGCCACTCTATGGAGTGTGTCATCAGGCGGTGGGACCTCTGTCTCTCATCAGAGCATCCTCTTGGGGACATCATCATCCCTAAGGGGCAGGAGGAACAAGAGAGGATAGAGGCAGGGTTCTTCCTCAGGGAGATTGCAATGGGGAATTGTGGTGAACATGGGGGCAGGAGAGGACTGTATTTGTAGGTGGTCATAGT
This sequence comes from Pavo muticus, assembly GCA_016647715.1. Taxonomy (NCBI): domain Eukaryota; kingdom Metazoa; phylum Chordata; class Aves; order Galliformes; family Phasianidae; genus Pavo; species Pavo muticus. The sequence continues at coordinate 1,138 of JACDJE010000777.1, forward strand.
TTACAGGGCACTTTTTTTCCCACTGATTTGTTTTTTATTTGTATTTCTCATGGAATAACTGTTCTGATTTTTAGGGATGTGTAAAGATTGCTGACAAAAATGGAAACAATTCATTTGACTTTTTAGTGAAGCTGATTTTATGGCTTTTTCTATTTAATTTAAATGAATATTCTACAGAATATAAAGGGAATATTCACTGGAGCAATTAATATTATGCTAATTCTCTGGGACAAAAGTGAGAAGGGAGTTTTGAATTCATAATCGTGAGTATTCACAGTGATAACCTGCTTTTTACAGTACCCATCCCAAATCATGCTTTGAAGTCAAGGTTTGCACGTGTTTCTAGAATTCAGGGTATGCGTACAGCTTATGTGGAATTAGTACATGAAGAGAGAATCTAAAAAACTCCAAGCAATACTTTGCCTAACTGAAATATTACAAATACTAGAAAATAAATATTGATTACTTAAACCAGTACACACAGTGAGTTGTCTTGATTACATGAAAGTTGTCATTACTTTTGAAATAATCCAATACAGTGGAAAATTTGGAATTACAGGAGAAAACAGGAGAAAACAAAGGGAAAAGGTAAAAGAAAAAGGTGGAAAAAGATGATAGAATTGACACTTTTTGAGTAAGTATTGAGAGCATTTTTATATAATATCCCTTTCTTTTTCCTCCATACATTTTATGAAATCTTAATGTAACTGAATCAACTTGTATATAATAGTTTTCCTTAGTTTTGTCCATCAGTTTCCAGTTCTTCTCCTGTCTAGGAAGCCATAAATCTCTGATAACTCTGAGAGAGATGACTATCTCTTACCTGCTCAAGTTGCCTTATTGACTTGCCTAAAGGTATTTCATCAGGTGACGAATAATGTGGATAAGGCTTAGCCTTTGTAAAACCATTCTGTGTTTTGCTATTATTTTTTTTAATATTCTGCTGATGCATTTTGAAATGTTTAATTTTTCCCTCATTTAGGTAAGAGGAGATTTTTCCAAAAAGTCTGTAACATGGAATGCGATGTAAAAAGCTTTGTGAGTTTGATGCTGAAAGTTTGCCTCTTTCTGGTGCTTCCTGCTACCACTGAATTTTCAATATTGCAGCTAGAACTATTTGCAGAATGCTGTTAACAAATTGTTATTTTTCATAATAGAAAACAAACCATTATCTTATAAATGGCTATTTTATAATATATCCTTTTTAATAATGGTGTATTTTGGTGCATCTTCAGGACTGATTTAAAGCTATTTAAACTCTTAGTTAAGACATTCAGCAGAGCTTTTCCTCTGAGACTTTTTCTGCCCCAAAAGCCTCCCTCAGCACATACAGGTTTTCAGGCACTGTTGCATGCGATAATGTGTGTGCTTTAATTTTAAATCAGTGTTGTCTTTTATTTCAATTTAGTTTAAATCTCTTACAGGCATCACCATTTAACATGAATAGGCACTCTGAAATCTGCAGTAAGTGTCCAGAGAGGATCATTTCAGAATCTATTACATATATCCATTTAAATGCATTTTTTGTGGTATTGAAATGTGTTCCCTTGTAGAAAGAAGAAAGCCTAATATTTACAGACTGCAAGTTTTTATTTTATTGCCAATACAGCCCCAGTCTAGAGCCTACAACTAGCCAGACTAACACATAAAATGTTTAGCACCAAAACAACTTGTCTTTTTTCTTCCCTTCCAATAAAAATGTAAATCAATATATAGTATTTAATTATTTTGTGTGTGTACGACTAAGTTGATTTAGCACTTAATTTTATTTGATATGCAGTCTGTGGCCGAAGGGGCAGTTATAAGGCAGTTGATTGATACACTCTCCTTTCACCTTTGAAGACCTCAGTTTAATCCTGGCATAGGTCACACTGAAAATTAGTTTCAATAGGCGTATTTTACTCTTTACTGCATGTTTGTCCACATCATAAAGCTATCAACCAAGATGACACAGTTAACAGTCATTGATGTGGACAAGCTTATGACCAAACAGGATTGTGAAGGCAGTTTGTGTCCCTTGGCAGAACAGTGACAGGGTGGAGCCAAGCTCATTTCTTCTGTATTCCTGATTTTAACTGGTCACTCACTTTCTTAGTTTTTGTGGACAGCAAATTGTTTACTTGAAAAGTAAGATTATCCCAGTTATGTCCCTGAAATTTCTTGCTACAAGTTTTAAGGACCTAAGAACACATTTAGGTTGGGCACTGTGATACAATCAGGAAGCATCCATTTGAGAACACTCTTGTTGTTTGTTTGATCTTTTAAGTCACATTTGCAAAATAAATCTAATCCTAATATGAGCAGATGTTCTCAGAGGCCATGCTGGTTTGTATTCCAGTGTAACCTTTGTTCCTTGAGCAGCCAGATGACCTTGTCCCAGTTAAGCATGAATCCTTGAGGCGTACGAGCTCGGCACTGAACCCAGAGCTCTGCAATGGCAGCAATGCCTCTCCGTGACTTGAGTGCAGGTAAGAGCTTTATTATTTCTTGTGCTCTGTGCATGACTTCACCATATGAACTTCCCTCTTTCTCATAAACTCACTGCATGCTGAGCAGCAAAAAGGAAAATCTAAAAGGAAACCAATAGGTATCTGTCTGCAAGAGGCACTTGAGCCACTTACACATGCAGGTGCAATAGCTTCATCAACTGTGGCACCTCTGCTTCACACCAAGCCTTGGATGAATAGTTTCTAGGACTAGCTGTGGGCTTTTTATTTAGCTTTTTGAGAAATGCCTGCATTTTTGACACAATGGTTTTGTAATCACAGGAAATAATGTTGATGAATAGTAGTGGAGGAGAAAGAGAGATGCTTTCTGAACCCAGCTGATGCACCTAGAGTCATTTATGTCTTCCATAAATATACGAAATATGGGAGGAGACACCTGGGAGGCCAGTGACACTAATGGAAAACTTAAGTGTGGTACTGTACAACTGGACTTAGATGTCTTTTATTCAGAGTTGTTATTAATTTAGACAAAGCAATCTAGAGCTGTCAGGGCTGTAAACTCTGCACTTACCTCTTTATTGTGGATTTATTATCACCTTTCAGATTTGGGTGTTTGTCTTAGGGGTGAGTCTCAACGTACTAGGTAAATTGTGATTTGAACAGAAACAATTCTCTGCTGTCATCTCAGAAGTGTCTTTGTCATTTTGTTAACAACTGATCTTCTTGAAAGTGGTAAGAGGTGGACATAAAACTAGTTGAGTACTAGGCAGAGGGCCTTTTGTCTAACCAGACTGCATTCAGCCATCGGAGGAATACACTGTGTAAGTTTCAAATATTCAGACTGATTTAGGTATTGTGAAGGTTGGCGCTAGCAGTGGTGAATTTTTGTTCTCATTTCCAGTTACACTTGCATGCTATCTGTACCATGTGCTTGTTGCAACAGTTCTTCTTTAAAAGAGAGCATCCTTCAACCTGATGAGAATTGCAAACTGAAAAGACCATTCTGATTCAGTGGTCCCAACTGTCACCTCCCTGACCTCACAGAATAGACTTTTTAGCTTTTGTATATCACCTCCTGCCTTCTCTGTACCCTCTGTGCTCTGATCACCTCCTCCTCTGCACTGCCATTTGACTCATTGAGCTGGATTCTGACAGTGAAATCTCATGTTAGCTTCTCTTCTAGTGAGAGTGATAAAGCCTTTGCAATAGATAAGCTTTATTCCAAGATTTGAAATAGTCTAGTATATACCCGCATTTTGTGTGTGATTTTTTTTACCTATTGAGCGAGGCAGAATGCAACTCAAGAAGCAGGGTGTCTGTTTCATGATATTTTTAAATCCTGCCACGGAGAAACAGAAGTAATTTCATGTAACATTAAGTAACAGCTAGGTCTCTTTCTTTAAAGAAGGAAACATAACTCATTCTATGACTGCGTCCCTAATTAGTAACACTTACAAGTCTTGACCTTTCATCAGAGAGCTCGGTTCAACTTCATCTATACAGAATTGCCCCTCTCATGTAGCTGTGCATAATAATAAAAACAATTTAAAACACATTAAAACATTAAAAAACCACTTAAAAGCTTAGACCCAGACTTTTTCGCATTTATTCATGTTGAGCAGTAATTTGCTCTGGTAATAGTCCCAGTGAGACTGTCGTGAGATACTATGCAATGTAAGTAAGGGAGGCAGAACAGTGGTTAATAAATAAGCAGTTGTGTCCTTCTGCTTTGTTCCCTTCCAGCTCAGTGGTATTTATATCCAGTACATGATTTCTTCCTAGGACCAGCCTAGATCCAACAGCCTTTTTCTAGCATTTTAGAAGTAAAGATGAACTTTTGGCTTATTTTTCTGATTATTATTTGTGACCTCCAGAAAATAGTGGATGTTAAAGGAACATCTGTGGTTTAATGGTAAAGCAGTGTCATTGTCTAAGAAGAATTAAAATGATTAAAATGTTTGTTTTCCAAGTGGCAGTGTAGGCGTGCTTACTCTTGTAACAGCATAGAACAACTGAGTCTTGACAAGTTGAGTGAAATCAAATCACTGATGCCATGATCTATCACACATTTGAGAAAATTCCAACCTGTGGAAGAATTTGTCAGAACTGTAAGGTCCTTTACTCTTACTCTTTTGCTTCTCTTCTCCAGCTTGTCTTACCTGTATTACCAACCCACAAAAAAGAAAGAGAAATAATTTTGTGCAAGCATTTAGAAGAATAATATCTTCTTATGCCCAGAGAGTGGTTGAACTGCCAAGACCGTGTGTTACAAAGCTCCAGTTCTCTACTTCAGATGATGAATGTCTGCTCTGACAAAATAATTTTAAAATGTAACCAGTTCGTACTCAGAAGCTGTAATTTAATGTATTTCTATAATATCTAGTTCAGAAGGTAACAATACAACAAGACTCCAAAACAGTGTTTTGCATCCGATCTGGCTCTGTGTTCAGAAGAAAACCAATGCAATATGCAGCTCCTGTTCTCTGCATGAACCAGAGTGCTTGTCCAGGGACTCCTTGGGCCATGTCTCTTCATACTGCAAACTGAATTGTACCCTTTCTATCCATCACTGATCAACCAAGCAACAAGAGCTTCACAACTTACACTAGGAGAACTGCTTTTGGTAGTACCTTAAATCTACCTCAGGTAGGTTCTCTTATTCTCTTATGTTCACTCAGGCTCATGGAGGAAATAATGACTTTCCGTTTTAGAGAAGATCGGAAGGTAAGTAAGTCCTTAAGCCCACTGAAGTATGTTTGATTACTTCTCTTAATAGGGTGAAGAAATAATTTCTTCACCTGGAAGGTTTTAGACTTCAGAGAAGAAAATTTCTGCTTTTAAAGAAAGAGGTTTTACTGTTCCACCAGCAAAATTTGAAACATAATCTGAGTATGCTTTCTCTTTTTTTTTTTTTNTAAAACGTATAATGCTCTGTACTCACTCTTAATAATTTAAATAGCTGTTTTCCAGCCTGGCTGAAGAATGTCTGAAACAGTTTGAAGTTCAAGGGGATGTTTGTGTGTGTTTTGGCGTATGTTAAGAAGTTTTTTTGAAAAAATGAGTGCTGGTGTCTTACTAGAGGAAACTTCTGTCTTCCAACTGGGAACCTCTTGAGAGCTTATTTGTTGCTGTACGTGCTCTGTCTGGTATGGCAATGATACCTTTCACATTTTAGAGATTTCACTTTATGAGCACTGCTCCTTCCCTTCCCTTCCCTTCCCTTCCCTTCCCTTCCCTTCCCTTCCCTTCCCTTCCCTTCCCTTCCCTTCCCTTCCCTTCCCTTTTTTCTTTGTAGGGAAATAGATTTAAAGCAAACTGAACAAACAAGCAAAAAAACCCCAGCCCTGAACAGTCTCTCTGAAAAGTACCCTGCCAAAAGAGAGGAGAAACTATGCTGTAATTCCCTTACTGTGTGGCATGCATAATGGTGGTCAGTGACCAGTTTCTTGGCTATTATTTTTAACTGTTATTTTTTCCAAATGTGTTATGAACCTTAGTGACCAAAAACAAACAAACAAACAAACAAACAGTAGACATTATTTGTGATTTTATTTTCTGTTTATTTCTAGGAAAATTCTGGTTAGGCTGAGGGTGAATTGTCTGAAACAAATCACCACCGCCTTTTAGAAAGATATTAAATCTACAATTGACTACTCTTCTAAAACTCAAAATCTTTGTCTGATTGTTTGGTGAGAATACAGAGTGTAAGTGCCTGCACCTACCTATTCTTCATTGACCTTTCAACTTTCTTACTGTCGGGGGACACAAATTCTGTGATCCTGTCCTCATGCTGTTTCTTTTGTCATTATCTATGATTCATCTTCCCTACGACTTGTCAAACTTGAGTTATTTTTAATCCTTTTCTGGGCCTCCCTGAAGGCATTATATCATATCTCTTGACACTACACATGATCTCCTACTCCCTATTGTCCTACCCTATTCAGATTCCCTGTGTTTCTTTGCTACCCCTGACATGGTGCCAACTATTATTCCCCTTTTTTAATAAATCTGCAGACTTGAACAAACTACAGCCATTGTCATTTTTCCAAACAATTTGTATGAACACATTAAACAGAATCAGTCACAGTAACAAATCCTTCAGGGCCTCAGTTGTTATCTTCTCATTTTCAGTAGATTGTTCTGGGACACAATTTTATGGCAAAATATAGTTTGGCTGGTTTACTTTAACCTCTCACTTCATTAGTCAGAGTAATATCTGGAAAAGGTTGCAGCTCTTCTCACTATTTGGATTAACCATTTCTGCACCTTTCAAATGCAGATTGTGTTTGAAAACAAAATATTTTTCAATTATTTATTAACTGTATTCAAACTGAGTATCTTGCAGAGGAGCTCCTTTCCCTTTGGAATGCTTCTGTGTTTGCTTGAGAAGTATAATATTTGCAAGGCTTTTCTCTGCTCAGGATTATACCTTTTGCACTTTGTTGTGGCTGTAGATTCCAACGTGCATCATCTAAGTGCGATTTAAGCATGTTTGCGTTAGTGAAATGAAACTGGAATTAAGCTTAATTTTTTCCTTCATAATGTAATAGTTAAACTCTTGTAACTAAAAATTACAAGAATTTTAGCAATTCTCCTGAAAGTAATCATCATAAACCTCAGGAATTCAGACTATAAACTCATCTTTAAAAGAACCAAAATACTTAAAAAACAAAAACAACAACAACAAAAAAAAAAATCCCAAAAAACAGGAAACTCGCAGTTTAAACAAGCAGTAGTAATTCTGCCATGTCATGACTTTTCAGTTCTTCTCTCATGTAAATTACTGTTTTCAGGATGTAGAAAATTATATACAAGTGGTAAATAGTGATGCTGAAATTCTTGCATGAGTTTCAGAAGTCAATTTCAGTGACACAAATGGTATGATGACCTCATATAGAAAACAGAAAAAATAGCTAAAAAATATAAGCTAGTTTGATGCTTTTGAAGTCTCTATTCAGAAATTATATCTGCATTTCTTAATTCTGTATTTGATTTGCAGAATCTTAGGGCAGAATAGTAAATGTTTGATTTCAGTAGGGATGGATGTTTAGACAACTGTGGAATGTATATGCAGTCCAGCCAAATTTGTATGACTGTGAAGAAATTCAAAGTTTTAAAGTGCCCACGTAGTTATAGTCAATATGTTTGAATATGAGGCTGAACCAGAAAGTGTTTAACTAGCTAATATCATTATGACTCTTAGTCATTATTTTTCCTTGTAATCTCTACAAGACTAGCTAGAGATTTAAATGGATATAATAGTTGTATATTTTTATTTTTTAGTTTTGGGAAGATAAATTAGAATTCACTTCATTATGTGATAATTGTGAAATGTAAAATCAAAATATCTTCATGGTGAGGATAACAATAACATTAGCTTTGAAATGTCAAAAATTGGTTATTCAGAGTTAAAAAGGAATTTCTTCAGGATGTGCATAAACTGTCTTCAATTTCTCATTTTGTCTAACATAGACAACACTGGACAATCCATGCTTGATTCTTAATAGTGTCTGATGGTTCTCTTTTGACTGCAAATTGTTCTCCAGGGCATAAAAATGGCCTGAGACTATATTACTTTCCTTGCTAATGACTGGATGCACGTTAGCCTCCAAGAGGGGTAATTCAGAAACTGGGGGGCTGCATGACCTTACGTCTTGTCCAAGGACTCAGTCTCAGCCCCCATAGCTTCTAGTCAGGTCTACTCAATTGGAAATGCTCAAACTGGTCATCAAACTGCCAAAACCTCCAGCTCTTGTAAACTTCTGTCCAAGAGTGAATGGCTAGCTCTATAAAGCAAGACAGCTCTAATTATTCTGGATTGGTTTTAGGTGCTAAAAAGTTGACGTTCAAACTCTAGCAAACACTAATGTCAGATTCAATGTAGATCTGATGGCATTTAGATGCTGGCAGGCTCATCTGAGGAAAGATTGTTTTACTTCTGCAGGTGATGTGGTGGCAACATGTCTTATGTGGTTGAACACAAAGATTCATGTTTATCTGCCCGATATGCTGTCCATTTTGATAGTTCATCCAGTTACTGGCTTTTTTATGTACCCAGCCCATTACAAACACTGGAACAAAGTATTTGGCTTTCTAAAACTATTGACATGTCCAGAAAAGGTGAATTATTATTTTTTCAGGAAAGGTGAATGGAAAAAATAATACAGCAATGATATTCATTTACAAGCAGTCAGGCTCATAAGCAAAAGAGACAGTTTGGTTTGTGTGTTTGTTGTTGTTGTTTTCAATTTTTTCCAGTGACTGTGGGAATTATTTCTGCAGCCTTTGGACATTAAGAGAGGGAGGTAGGAGGAATGCAGGAAGCAGAAGATGGGACATTTACATACATGGATGCATTTACTTATCTCTCCAAATTAACAGATTTGGAAGAAAAATAATGTGAGATACTGAAGATTAAATACTTCTGAAACTTGTGAAATATGCGCATGTAAACTTGCCAGTTGCAGGTAAGAGATTAATGAATAGATTTTTTGCCACCAGCCAAATAGTAATAAGTTCTTTTCTACTTGCAAGAGGCTTCTGGGCAGAAAACAGTCTTAATTTTTTTCCTTTTTTTTTTCCATTTTTTTTTTAATCTGGAGTGTTCTTCAATCACGTGTATTTGTGGATGAGTACATCTTATTGTTTCTGGTTTATATGCCCTGCCAATAGTCATGAGTCCTTCTGCTTGTTAGATAGTCAGCTGGATATATCTGTTCCTTATTTGCACTCCTTTGGAAATCTTGTTCAGCTTATTCTTCACCTTTCTTAGTTTAGAGCTGGTATGTGGTTGGCTCTGAAACCATATTAATGATGTCAAAGTTTTTGAAGTTTGTCAAAATTGAAATACTTGACTGATCATTTCACTTTTTCAAAAACTAAACAGGATGTAATAGATTTTTATAATTTTTCATTCCAAAACCTTAATTGTCAGATTAACTGCAAAATAAATTTTATTTTATAATGTTGTACAGATATATTTTCCATGAATAGCAGTGATAAGAAAAGATTGAAAACAAAACTTTTGAAGTGTTGTCCAATTATCTCAATGTATAATGCATTAATAAGTGTTTTATTTTTGTGGCTTTGAAGAGTGTCATACTATTAAGCAAAAGCTGGTGTACTTCTGCACCACATCTAAGTGAGAGAATTTTCAAATGTACTATTCCTTTCTTCAAAGATGAAAGCCTTGCATTTGTGTGTTTGCATAGATCTTGGCTCCAGCCTAGCAGAGTCCTAAGGGATAGATGTACTACAAAATAACTGCTGAAGTTTTGGGGAAAAGTATTTAGATCTCACTCTTGTGAAATTGGAATCTCAGTCCTTAATTGTAAGAAATGACAGATAATATGGGTTGCTTTTTTACAAAATAGCGGAGAAGATTATTACAGAAAATGAATATCAGAAAAAAAGCAGATAAGATTTCAGAAAAATGAAAAATAGAATAAACCTATATATCGGTCCTTTTATTGATCTTGATAGCAGAAGAGAAAGAAAGCTAGATGTGAAATGTAAGTAAATAAGTAAATAAAATTACCTCAGCCATTTAGAAATTTTTGTAAAAACAAACGAAAGCTCTATGAGCTTTTAGTTTAAAAAGAAAATCTGTAAGATGTCCTTCAAGTTAGAATACATCGGCTGATCCTACTAGCATCAGTAGATGTAAAAAGGCTATCCATCTTGAGATCCATTAGTAGTTCACTAGGTTTCCTACTGGTTTAGTGCAATGGTTACGTTGCCCTGCACTGAAATACCTGCAACATTCCCTTCCAGCAGTCTGCCTTTATTCGAGCATTTGCAAGGTAGGTAGAGTTTCAGAATGCAAACTGGCTACATCTTTAGCCAACATAAAGAACATTAGCCAACAATGGCCAACAATAAACATAGCCAACAATAAAGAACATTAGAGGAAAATCACAGACCGAGAACTGTCCTTTTAATTTCATTAGCCTGGGGTAAAAGTAGCAAATAACAGATTGTGACAAAAACCTTCAGGTATTCATCTGTTTTTGAATTGGTTTGTCATCTTCACACCTTAAAGATTCTTTTCCTCTCTGTGAATTCTTATTTCAGCCCTTGAATGGAACAAAATGTTGAAAGTTTTAATTAATGTTTTAAAGTATTGTTTTAAGAAAATGTAGAATTTGATAAAAGAAGGGGGATTTTTAATTGAGCTATTGAAATATGACTCAAGTGGTCAGTAAAAAAAAATTCATCTTTTTAAAATTTCTTATGTTTTCTAGTAGTCACATTGCTCAAAAGAGAAACAAGCTATTAAGAGAATTTTCAAACTGTAGGATAAAGCTATTATGATGATAGGAAAAACTATTGCATGTTAGAACAGGAACAAAAGTTCTATTATGCTTAAAATTGTTGGATGAACTTTAGAGGGCATACTATTTCTAGATTATGAATATTCATTAATGAAAAGAATACACACTCTGCACATGGATACTTATATTTAATATTAATAATGTATTTTCTCCCCTGCTTTTCAGAGATTTCTTTTTTCTTTTTTTTTCTTTCTTTTTTTTTTTTTTTATTTTTAAGTTGTTAACTTTTTTTTAAAATCCAAAAATTTAACAGTGTTTTCGGGGCTTGGTCACAGTTTTTCTCGTCGATTCAATATAATTTACATATAAAAATACCTAGGCAGCATGGCAGACAATGCCATATTATCCACAAGTACGCAAACAATCTCATTAATCTCTCATGAAAACACTAGACCATTTCATCCACAAATGAAAATGGTAGGCAATATAAAGTAGAACAGTTGTACCAGAAAGAGAGGCTTTTTATTTCTCCATATCTATTTTTTCATCCTTTTCCAAAATTCCTGAGGGGGATCTTAGTAGCAGTTGAACACTGGAGTTGGGAATTTCAGTGGAATCACACTTTGTAGAGGTACATAGAAACCAGCTGAAAAATAAGTCAAAGGAAAACTTTTGTTAGATTTTGGTATATTTTTTCAGATTTTTATTTAACCCAAGGGCTTTGCTGTTCATCAGCATTCAATCTGGAGAAAAAATCTGAGTGCTACTGTAAAATCTGTTGGACTTAAGCTAGTCAGTCTTTTGGAAGTACCAGGTTTTCTTTTCCTTGTTTTAGTAGATCTGACATCTTGTCAGCCCTGCAGACTTTCAGAGAGAGGAGGCATTGACAAAGGTGGCCGCATACATACATCCCCGCCATGCTCCTTTCTGGCCAGTGTGTATGGTTTGCTAGAGAAAAATAAGGCAAAAACATGACGAGGAGAGGGGCCTTCAGAGAAAAGATGAATGGAGTGCAGAATTAGAGGGATATGTCTTCAGAAATACAGAACTACTCCCATGCCAGTCCATGGATGCTCTTGGTAATGAAGGAGTACCACTGTAGAGTGGAAACACAATATTAGGTCTTTGGTCTCTGCCTGGGGCCACGAAAGAAATCTGAAAAAGATGCCTCTCCACAAGCACTGCTGAATTTTATTTATTTGTAGTCTCTTTCCTGGTTCCTAGGCCGATATCTGTGGCTCTCTGGCTGGGCTCTCCTTCCTTTCTACAGTTAATATTTTAATAAGACCCAGGGTAAGCACAATGGAACACTGGCATGTAATCACACAGAATAAGAGGATGAGATTGTCTTTTTCATCACTGCACTTTTTGATGCTTTTCTCTCTGATGAACCCTGTTCTTGGAGAACTAGTTTGGCTTCTAGTTCTTTTTCCAATGTTTTTAACTCTTCTCATTTGTCAACAGTTTACGGGCTGGTTTGGCCCGGTTCTGTGACTAGCGGGGCGGAGTGATTTTCTCAAAATCCGCACCTCCGGAAAAGGGAAAAAGGGAACCCCAAAATANCTAATTTACTAAATAAGATATTGGAATGCAAGATAACACACTATAATACAATATAATACAATATAATTAGAATTGAAGCTAATAAATAAAATGAGAGAGAGTGTCTGAAAAGTGAAGGCCTTACTCTAATGCTGAGGCAAGATGTGCAGTCGGGGCGAGCAGAAAGGGAAAGAGAGAGGTCTCATGACTTTGCCAGTTGTTTTATCTCCTCTCTGAATACGAAGTCCTTTGAGGTATGTAGTTCTTCTCTTCTGGGACAGGCACCCGGTCCTGGAGCATTAACTCTTTAACTCCCAGTGCACTACATGATGTTATAATGTGGAATACCGATAACCAAAAATCATAAAACCATGACATCATTTCAACTGCTGGATTTCCTTCAATGCAGACCTATCACTTTTCCCAGGGATCCTAACTCAACTTGCCTGAAACACACAGTCTCCCTCTTCACCATCCTTTGAAATATACCTTTTAATTTGAAAAAGATGAGAAGGAGACTTAATTGCCTTTCTATTCAGTCTTTTTTTCTAAGAAGAAAAGAGAAAGGATAGCTATCCCTTTGATTTTGCTGCCTTTGGGTGCTTCAAGCAGCTCTGAGTAAAAACATTTGAACTGATGTACTGACATTTCAGATGGATCACTGATGGCTTTTCACAACTGCTATTTCCAAAATGTGATTTTATGAAGCAATCTTCCTAAAGTTGCTTTGTAAAACCTGCAATACATGTGAATATTTTCCTAATAATTCATATTTTAAGCAGAAATAAGTATGCAGGAGAAGAGTGAGGTTAAAAAAGATGGAACTGAAGGTGGAGAGGAATGATTAGTCCAAAGAGAACATCCTGGTGGTGCAGAACTGGTAGCAGAATTCCTGCTCCTTCCTGCTGTGTACCCAGGCTGTGTGGTCCCACCACTCTCGCCAGGATGGGAGGTGTTCAGGAAGTCGTTTGTGTAGTTGGCTGAATTGGTGAACTAATTTCCACCTGTTTCTCAGATAACTTGATTTTAGCCAGGAAAAGGTGTAACATTACTTTTCCTCTCCCTCATATACAGAACACCTTGCCCACACACTTGCCCAGACTTTATGGTGATGGGGCTTTCAAGTCGTTGGGTGCAGACATATTGCTTATGTGAGAAGATAGTTTTGCTTTTCCTATGGAAATTATCACAGAATCATAATTATCTGAAGGTAGCAACATTTTTCAAGTGACAGTAGTAGAAAAACCTTTAAAATGGAGAGCATTTGATTGGCTGTATGACACTACTTATTTTGCCTCTTACAATGTGTTTCATTTCTGCTCCTTGTTCTGTAGGAAAGAATAAATTACTAGATCTGCATGCCCATATTTTTTGAAGCGAGTATTGATGTTATATAAGTATTTTAAATTTTGTGTTATGAGAAGCTTGCAAAAGAGCAATAGAGCTGATCTCTCATAGCGAACTTGTAATAGAAGCTTCAATGTTCAACTCAAACTAGTATATTCAGAGAATGACTCACTGAGGATAGAAAAGAATACAGGACTGTCTTCATCATGGCAATTTTTTTTGACTGGGATCTGTCGACAAATGTTCTCCTGTAACACATTAAAGTCCAGATAAAATTGTTTAAGTTTTAATGACTGGATGGAGCTCTGAGCAACCTGGTCGAGTTGTAGGTCCCTGTTCATTTTAGGGAAGTTGGACTGGATGACCTTTAAGGGTGCCTTCTAATTCAAAAAATGTTTTGATTCTTTAAAAATTCTTACCCTAAGGCAAAGTAAGTAAATATTTGAATGTCAGATTAAAGAAATATTCCAATGTATGCAATGAAGTAAAAAGTACTGAGGGGGTGAGTTCTTTCACCTCCCATTAATCTCAGTATGAATCACGATGCTGAAGTATGAGCATCTCATTTAGAATATGCTGTTCTGTGTCCAGTGTGATCTCTACCGCTTAGATTATATTGCCTAGCTTGGAAAGCTTGTTCTGACTCAAGTGTGAAGCAACATGATATTCAAGTATTTGTGCCAACTGTAATGGTTCTGCTCATTGTAAACCTAAATGACGAACTAATATATTAAACCAATATGGTTTTATTTTTATAAGTGTATATATAGTTTATTTGTAGGTCACACTGAAAGTGATGCCTCCTATTCATTTCCATGGAAAATAGAACAGATAAAAAGAGAAAAATAACACTATTTGATACTGCAAATCTCAGCTACAAAACACTGCTTTTTAATGTAGTCACCACCATTTGCTGTGTGTTTTTGCCAGTAATGGATAAGAGCCTGTGTGCTGCACATGTAAAAATCTGCACCAGTGAAGGTGAACACTGTTGCAGTCACCACTGCTGAAACACCACCCACTGCCTCACAGTGCTCACATCCACTGTTTGGTCTCCAGAAACGTTCAACAAGAGTCAATGAATATCAGTGAGTGTCATTTTTTTTTTTTTCCACATGGAGGAATTCAAGGACACATCTTTGCTTCATATACACTTCCATACAAGAAACCATTTTCTCAGACTGCCCTTCTGCTGCCATCTGTCACATGGCAACAAAATGTAAGGGAATATTGGTGGGAAGGTTCAGGCTCTAGCGCCATACCACCAACATCTTCTTACATCGATGGCCAACATAACAAAACAGGAGGCATTACTTACGTAGCAGCCCTCATGTATATGTGTGCATCTACATGCATCTACACATAGGCTTACATTTTTATAAAAGTTTAAAAAAAATAGGATAAAATTGCCTTAAAAATTTCCACAGTGTATGTTTTTGTGGTAAATATTATACTCTTACATTTTTTAAAGTAAACAAAATATTTTTCTGTTGTCCACATTAGTCCTAAGACTTGCATGAGAAGACTTTTTCTGGAAGGACTCAAACCAAACAACGACATTTTTGTGCACAGGATTATGAATCTTCAAAATCCAAGTGTTCTTCTTGAAAAGAACAAATATAGCCAACCCAACATATTATGGCAGCTGGCCAAAATTCATTGAGTATTTTAAAACCTTCTCTTTGAGAGGATGGTTGAAGTAAAGACAAAGCAGCCATTTAAAGGTTTATTTCAGCATATCAACCTTACCTCTTCAGTGCCCGTGATTCTGCCTCTTTTTAGTACTTGGTTTTAATGACTTTTTGTTAAATAGTCTAATACATTTTCTTATTTTGTGTATAACACTGTTCTTACCATACTATGCAAAGACGATAAGATACATGATTATGATATAACTCTTATATACACAGGTACGTATATTAAGTGCTTTGTTTTCCATTCACTTCCAAACAAGATTTTCCCATGATAGATCACAAATCTCCAGAGAGCTGCCTTGCAATTTGTGTTGGGGAGTCCTGTAAAAGAAGACAAATATCTTAGTACAGTTAAGAAGTGAATACAACAAATATGTGCAAAAAGAAGTAGTTTGTTGAAAAACGTTATCACCTATGATGAAACTGAGACAACAGCTTGATAAGTATGAAAATGGGAAAGCAGAGAAAATAATGAAATTATGCTAGTCAGTACACCAGGAATAGCTGCTGTGAAGGACTTTTTATTTAAAAAGATAGATAAAATAAATTCTTGAAGAGTTCAACATCTGGGCAATGCAGACTGGCATCACCAGATAAGAAATTGAAATGAATATGCAAGACCGGTCTGGACACATAATTGAATGAGAGATGATCATAGGGAGAATATACATGAGTGTGAAGGCCTTTGAAGATGAAGGTTAAGAGCACATATCCAATATAGCAGCAATTAGGAAGCAAGGGGAAGGATAGCAAGAGAGAGATAAAAATGACCATCTAGGATAGTCAAAGTGCATTAGATACAGATGAGTCTGCCCAGAAACAAAACTGTTTTACATCTAGAGATAGCTGAGAAGCCTCTAAGGGATCTAGCTCGGGTCTAAAAGCAGAATAACTATCTTTGTTCAGACTTTTGACCTGGATAATAAATCCTAATGCACAGTATAATTCTGTCCTGGACGCAGCTGGTTTTTTTTTTTTTTTTTTTTTTTTGTTTTTTTTTTTTTTGTTTTGTTTTTTTTTTTTTTGTTTTTTTGGTGCTATAGACACAGCACATAGATTTACTTATTTACAAGTAGAATTCCGACTTCTTGCACTATGCCTCAGTGAGGTGTATGGAACTGTTCATTCTTTTATCAGAATTTGGTATAAAAGAGATTTTTTTTCTGCAGATCCACAGTTTCAAATGTAGATTATCTAAAGATTAAGGCTGTATACTATTACCTTTGCTCTTAAGGCACTGAAAATATTCTATTGAGAGCCTGAAGTGTTTTCAAGATTTTCCCAAGGAATTCAGCAGCACCGGTGAGATGACTGGTTGCAGTGGGAATTTTGGAGTAGTCTAGGAGGGCTGTTTCATCTTCTTTGTGAGGGGTGTCAGGGACCAGCTGTTGCCCTTTAAGTGTACCTTGTGCCAGTAGACCCATGTTGCACCTCCATAAGTTGTCATGAACACCTTCATGGCCAGTGGTAGCAGTGGCTCTCTGCCACTGCCTAAATCCAGCATTTCTTTATCTTCGGAGTGCTGGAGAATGCTCAATGAAGTGACTTACTCTTATTTTACAGAGTCCCTTTTTTTCTTTTGCTTGTGGAAAATCACACTCCATCACAAAATTAAATCATGNTTTAAGTTGTTAACTTTTTTTTAAAATCCAAAAATTTAACAGTGTTTTCGGGGCTTGGTCACAGTTTTTCTCGTCGATTCAATATAATTTACATATAAAAATACCTAGGCAGCATGGCAGACAATGCCATATTATCCACAAGTACGCAAACAATCTCATTAATCTCTCATGAAAACACTAGACCATTTCATCCACAAATGAAAATGGTAGGCAATATAAAGTAGAACAGTTGTACCAGAAAGAGAGGCTTTTTATTTCTCCATATCTATTTTTTCATCCTTTTCCAAAATTCCTGAGGGGGATCTTAGTAGCAGTTGAACACTGGAGTTGGGAATTTCAGTGGAATCACACTTTGTAGAGGTACATAGAAACCAGCTGAAAAATAAGTCAAAGGAAAACTTTTGTTAGATTTTGGTATATTTTTTCAGATTTTTATTTAACCCAAGGGCTTTGCTGTTCATCAGCATTCAATCTGGAGAAAAAATCTGAGTGCTACTGTAAAATCTGTTGGACTTAAGCTAGTCAGTCTTTTGGAAGTACCAGGTTTTCTTTTCCTTGTTTTAGTAGATCTGACATCTTGTCAGCCCTGCAGACTTTCAGAGAGAGGAGGCATTGACAAAGGTGGCCGCATACATACATCCCCGCCATGCTCCTTTCTGGCCAGTGTGTATGGTTTGCTAGAGAAAAATAAGGCAAAAACATGACGAGGAGAGGGGCCTTCAGAGAAAAGATGAATGGAGTGCAGAATTAGAGGGATATGTCTTCAGAAATACAGAACTACTCCCATGCCAGTCCATGGATGCTCTTGGTAATGAAGGAGTACCACTGTAGAGTGGAAACACAATATTAGGTCTTTGGTCTCTGCCTGGGGCCACGAAAGAAATCTGAAAAAGATGCCTCTCCACAAGCACTGCTGAATTTTATTTATTTGTAGTCTCTTTCCTGGTTCCTAGGCCGATATCTGTGGCTCTCTGGCTGGGCTCTCCTTCCTTTCTACAGTTAATATTTTAATAAGACCCAGGGTAAGCACAATGGAACACTGGCATGTAATCACACAGAATAAGAGGATGAGATTGTCTTTTTCATCACTGCACTTTTTGATGCTTTTCTCTCTGATGAACCATGTTCTTGGAGAACTAGTTTGGCTTCTAGTTCTTTTTCCAATGTTTTTAACTCTTCTCATTTGTCAACAGTTTACGGGCTGGTTTGGCCCGGTTCTGTGACTAGCGGGGTGGGGGNATATGTTCATTGATAAAACAAATTCTTTAGGATAAAATTGTCAGTGTACTGCTAAAAAGCTTCCTGAGATCTTTAAATTACATTTTTCTTTCTATTTAATTCAAGTTCGTTTTTTAAGGAAAAACTGAAAAAACACTAATGAAAGATACTTCTGGATAAAGGAACCACCAGACTTTGTGTCTGCAGCCATTTTACACATATCCAGAATTCACAGGAAATGATTATCATCGATGAGTTAAAAAAAACAGAACTGAAGGAAATCGTTAGCAATGGCTGCTAGGTAACTACAATAGATTTCATGCAAAGAAAATAATATATCTTAAGCCTTAATGATTTCTGATATCTCTGTCTTCTAAACAATCATTCACTGAAAAGTTACAGAACTTCTAAAGAAGTCCTAGCACAACATTTATATTGACATGTATAAGGTAGCATTCTTGGAGTGAGCATGAGCTCATCAGGTAGGCTCTAAAAATTCAAATTTGCATAAATCCAACTAAATGCTGCTGTTTACCAGCATTAATAAGAATTTATCCATGATAGAGATGTTTCTGATAGTCTGATTCATTTGTTTTAGTGATTGCCCATGATGTCCCAAGATAATTATATGGTTTTCAGTTTCAGTTGTATACATTAGTGTTATCACAGTAAAAGATTAGCAGGGCTCCCAGTTTTGCTTTGCCTGTAGCATACCTTGCTGCAATGTAAGCCTCCTGACTCTGATTTGTGTATGTGACAGAAATCACCAGATAAGGAGTTTCATATCCTCTGTATGGCACATCTTCTGGTTGTAGCATATCAGTAGCATGGATCTCAACCAAAGGTAAGCCTGATGACTTTTCTTTACTTTGCTGATATTCTTGGTGGTCTTGGGGTTATCCACATTTGAACTTAATATAGAATGACTAGCTCTATTTTTTTGGGATTGCATATTTTCAAATTTAGATCAGAACATAATATAAATTACTGAATCCTTACCATTCAGGGAGTTTCTGAGAAAAGACTACTCATAGAACCGTAAATAAGTCTGAATGCTTCCTACTGTAATGATGACACACAGCACTCCTCAGGTTTGACGAGGTCTGTCATAGCAGCTGAAGACTACTGAAGAGTTACTGAAGAGATGTACAGAGGATATTACTGTGTGTGCAAGTTATGGATTTTGTTCAGCCTTTATAGCTTACCATTTTTATTGTCTTGTTTTTTTTATGAGCGGTAAACACTAAAAATTTCAAGAGGGTGCAAGTCCAATAGAGCTTCCAGTGCCATGAAAAGTTAGAATTAGCCGTTTTCCTTGAGCTTCTTTACTGAAACACTTCCACTTACTTATTTTAGAAGGACCACAAATTCCCCCAGACAATTTCTTGGCTTTCCTGTACTTGTCAATGCCAGATACTAGTGCTGGTGATTTTTCTCCAGCCTATTGTGGTTACAGTATTTCTTCTATAGAAATTGTCTGGAGACCACAGACTAATTTTACTAAGTCAGTAGATGGGAATTACATGGCATTGACTCTTGGGCTCCCTCCGTCTGTTTCAGATTATAACTATTGACCTAGAGGTGAAAGGCTCTATATCCCATTACCAATTCCCTGAGTCATACAGTTCCTTATAACAGCACTTTAAACAGATGATGCGGAATGCTAGTTTTCAATAGCATCTCTACTAATAGCACTTGCTCAAATTTGTTGGCAAAAATACCTTCTAGGCTTTTTTTTTACTCATGTTTAGCTGCACTCATGAACTCCTGGTGGTATCTTGAAGTCCTTATGCATCTCAACTTCTCACTGAAGACAAATATCTCAAAAAAGAGTTATAGGCAAGAAGATCTGGGTTTGCTTTAAAATTCCAGCATATTATTATTCATAGTAATATACAAGATATAATAAAAGCCTTGAATTCAGGAAATCCCCTGGTATCATAATTTCCTATTTTGAACAACAATATAGTTATTTTCATTTGTGATTGGATCTTAGCACACTTTCTCATTACCACTATCTTAAAAGTTACAAATCTTTGCATTTCTATCCCATTTTTTAGTATGTGTGTGACTACAAAGACCTGAGATAAAAAGGAGAGTTAAGGAGGGTAACTCTTCTCTCTATTGAATGCAGATGGAAATCTGTGCTATGACCAGCTGTTATGTATGTTGGTTGGTAGCTATTTTTTTTCTCTCAATTGCACCATTACATCAAGAAACAGTTATTGGCTCCTATCTCCTATGTGTTATCCTCTGACCAGGATATACCTGGACCATACCTCACACAGCACAAATTAAACTGCTAGACATTTCAAAAATTCTTAATAATTTCCTATATTCATATGTAAGCAGTACATAATTAGGTCCTTTGAAGACAGTCAAAACACTGTGCTTTGCTATGGAAGAACTTGTTTCCTTGCTTCAATATAATTTGATCCCTGTGGTCTGACTTATTTTTTTCCTCACATTCTAAAATACCTCCTCCACTTAAATTAAAAGGGCTTTATCGTGAAAAAGTTAGCATCAAATAATTCTATTTAGAACATATAGGCAAAATTTACTTGCATAAATCCCAGATAACCTTTTGTAGAAATATTCTTATACATATATGCAAAATACATTTTAGTAAGTATATCACTTAAAGAAGCCAACTTCTGGTCTATGTTGAACTTTGATAAGAATTATATTCTGGAAAGCAAACTGGCTTCTGACACACTTCAGCTGTTAAACTGCTTTCCTGTACTTCAAAGCAGTGTGTGTCTTTTAGATACAAAAATTCTAAGTTACCATCATTTCTCAGGCCTCAGTTATTTCCCATGCTGTTGTGTGGCTGTAGACATCTGTTATTTTTCATTGTTTTTCTTACTTGTGCGGTAATAAAATTGTCATGGATTGGCAATGCCGCAAAGAAATAGCTTTCTGATATTATCCTTAATATATTTGGCTAGCATGAATTACACATTCTTACAAGTAATTCGAAGTATTGTAGAAAAATATTTGAAGATATATAAGATGTAAGCAATGAGCTATTGAGCTATGTGTTTAGCCTATTTATGCTCAATGGCAAGAAACAAAGCACTGGTAACAAATGAAAGAAATCACACACAATTAAAAAGAACACTGTTAAGTATGAAAACGCAAACAGGAAAACACAATCTAATTTTCTCAGCACTTTTTGAACTTGCAAGGTGTGTCTGACTGTTCTTTTTCTTCTCTGATGCTATACGTGTGGGAATGAAAACACAATCTAGTTTTTGCTATCAATTTATGTATTACTACAAAGCAAGGGAGTATCAGATGAACATACGAGGACTGAAGTGGATTAAGTTTTATTTTATATATCAGTGTGAATTACTTAAATGAGAAAAAGTCAAGATTTGAAGAAGTGATAAGATGCAGATACTCTAACAAAGGTGGTAGCAAAAAGGTTAAGTAATGATACAATGAAATAGGAAAAGGCAGGTTATAAAAAGTAAGCATTAAAAAGAAGCCTAAAGAAAGGCAGATTATGATACAGTGAATCAGCAAATTCAGAGCAACGTTACTGGTAATCATAGAATCATAGAATGGCTTGGGTTGGAAGGGACCCCAAAGATCACCAAGTTCCACCCCTCGCCGCAGGCAGGGCCGTGTAATGCTCACGGATATAAAATCCTGAATATAAGAAAAAAAGTCTTATATGTCTATGCTATATTGAAATGTAGCAAAAAAAGAATCTANCTATGAGATCTTTTGCAAGAGAGGTGCCAACCTTACCCCCAGGCAGAAGGTAATATTTCAAGTCCCAACAACTTGCCATAACCACTGTGCTAACCACAGCGCACGTTCACTGTCTACCTTATCAAATTTTTGCTATACATCACATTAATGCTGTGCAGTAGTTACCGCAGGTCTTGGGTTTAGAGGAATACGTTTTCTTAAGATTAGAAAAAAGTATGATCTTGACAGAAAGAGTCTATCCATTCAAAGGTTATGCAGTGCCCACTGAGATTGTTAGTGAAGGTTGCCTTCTACTCTAAATCCAGTCCGACATAGCAGTTATGTTAGTATGAAGTTGTGAAAGAGTGTCGAGTTTGTTTTTATCACAACTGTTCTCTATAACTCTCTTCAATAACTCTTCAAAGCTGTTTTTTCAAGGTGAATGCAGAATAGGTATCATTTGACTGTATTGCATCATTGTCATTGAAGAGCAGCGACACCATATTCAAGGGGTTTTTATTTCTGTAAAAAGCATACACAGGGATCTGCATGAGGAGTGAAAGCTCTCCAAAAAGGTAAGCTGACAAAGAAATCAAGTATGTAATAAAAGAAGTGAGCATCAAAACCACCAAGCCCTTTCTCAAGGGTGCCTTCTTATGCAGGTGTATCCTATACAGTGCAGCTTATCCTTTCATTGGCTTTTTTTCTCAACATTTCTTTTTTATATTATTTACAAAGGAAAACATTACTCACCTTTAGTTGATAAATATGGATATTTTTCTTCAGCTAAAGAAATAATACATTCCTTTGGTAATTTGTTTTCTGTAGGCTGTTTAATGACTAAAATGATGTTATTAAACCTACAATTTAGCAAACTTAAAAAAAAATATTTTTTTATTTCAGTTTACATTCAGTGGAATTTTTCAGACTTAAAGATCCTGAAGAGAATAATAGGACTACATGAACACAATCCAAACTTCTGGAGTTGGGATGAAAGAAATTTTAAATAAGAAATCGTTGGCAATGGAGTATATCAGAAATGGTAGTGTGTTTTAAGGGGGTGTGTAGTAGCAAGGAGTATACAGAGAAGATAGGAAAGTATTTTTACATAAGTGCCATTTTAGCAGAATTAGTTAAATTCTCTTTCATATATACTAAACTTCCACAGGTATTGACAGAGGAGAATTAGGCCCTGCTATTTAACACATGCAGTTTTCTACGTTTATCTATTAATGTTTTGCTTTTACAAGTGCACCTAATGCTTCTGCAAGTGCACTTTCCAACAGCTATCATGCAAAACACTGTATATTTTACATGGCTGAGATCATACCAACTCATTTCCTTTAAAAACCACCAATTTAATTCCTCCTCCCTGCTACTTGACCTAAGCTCCTTCTGAACCATTCAGCTGCGGTAACAACTCAAAAGGAAACAGATAATGATGGTAAACTGGGTGTCATCCTTCTCTTAATGTATAGCCATTGTAATACAGATACAGCAGACCAACAATGACTCATCAGTAACACCAAGCCTGCAATTTTGCTGTGCTTGCAATTTCCGAGAAGAAAAGCAGCTCACAATTACACGTATTAAACTTTCAGATGATGTTGAAATTATGATGTTACATCATTTATATTATCAGTCAACCTACAGAGAGAGAACGTTAGGTCTTTATGTGGCCCAGGTGCACATTTCTTATAATTTAATCTGCACAAAGCATCCTCATTTCACAAGAGAACTCTAATTCATGCTGTGAAAAACCACAGCATGCCCACTGTCCTCCCCCTGGTGCAGTCAGTAAATTACAACTAACAGTTCATAACAGTTATCTGCATTTAATCTAGCGCCCTTTGCAGTGAGTTCAGCCAGCTTCACTCTACAAGCCAGTGACATTATATAGAATGCCATGAATTATCTTCATGGAGATTATGGATAGCAAAAGGGTCTGCTTTAGAAAAAAATAAAAATAAAAAATAAAAATGATAAAAAAGCACACACAGCTAATAATTTGTTTTAGACAAATGTGTGTAGGAAAAGCATTTGTATATGGTTTTCTGAGAACCATGTCTCTCAGCTTAAAGAGGATACATCAGCAGTAGGAGAGAGCCAACTATCATTCACCTGCCTTCCTCTCTGTTTCTCATTGTCTTTCTTTTGTTCCTCCATACCTTCCTTGCCCAATCTGTCACAGGCCAAGGATTAGGATGATGGGGGAAACTGAACTTTCCTCTTGGCCAGATCCCACCAACAGCATCAACTTTGGAAACCTAGGACTACAGTGTTGGAAAAGAGGGATTAACTCCTCTCAATTAACATCTAAGGCAAGTGTGTCCAACCTCTGGTCTGCAAGCCATGGACAGCCCAGGACAGCTAGTGACATGGCCCCACAAAATCTTAAATTTTTATCATTATCATGTGACTTTTAGAGATATTTTTCATTTGAGCCAATTGAATGTAGCTCAAACACGGACTGCATAGTGTTGGACAAATCAAAATGTTGTGGCTGAGAGGGTACAGGGCAGAGATAGCTACACCTTTTGTGCCCACAGTTCACACTCAGTCACCTTGAAACCTTTGTGTGTAACACATCACACGCGCATGTGCCACATGGTGAGTAAAACACAGCGATTCTCGATAATAATACTTCAGCCTACTGATGTGTGTGTGCTTTGAAGACAAGTACACTGGACTGTAGTCAGGCAAACTGAAAAAACAGGAAAATGTATCAAAAGAAATCAGGAGAGTAAATTTTCTCATTTCAAATTTTATACTTTGGCAGGAGATAGAAGTATTTATGCTACAGGTATGGTTCAACTTGCCATTTATAATATAAGTATTGATAATAAATATAACGTCACTGAAGAAATGGCTTCTTTGGTGCCATTAAAAGACACAACTAAATCTCTTGATTTGTACGAAGCAGTAGAAATTACATTAAAGAGATTTTCTTTAATTTTTGTCAACATATATAACTAACCCTGTGATGATTGGTTAAAAAAAAAAAAAAAAAGAAGAAGAAAGAAAAGAAAGAGACATATAAATAACAGGAGACGATGCAGTTGATGTTAGCAACTCACATTTGATGAAATATTGCTGGATCGAATATCAGAAAAATTTATGTGCAAAAACCTGAAAATTGATAATGTCATGCAAATTGTCATCAGAACTGTATATTTTATAAAGTCCAAAGGACTGAATCATCACTGATTCAAGGAGTTCTTTAAAAGTATGGATTTTGATTGTGGGAAGATAATTTTCTTTTCTAAAGGAAGGTGATTAAGTCGAGGTAAAATGCTGAAAACTTTGTGAAGTGAAGTCAAGACATTTATGGAAGCAAAAGGAAAATTTGCGCCAGAACATGAAAGAATGGCTCACAGATTTAATATTTTTGGTGGATTTGGCCATTTGTTTAAATGAGTTAAACATGTGTCTTCAAGGTGAAAATCAACTGATCTATGCATGTTTCTAGCCATAGCAGTATTTGAAATGAAACTGAAATTTTGGCAAGCTCAAGTTATGGCAAATAATTTGTTTTTACATTTTGATACAATAACACTGTCCTGTGAAATATTGCAGCCAGGCTTTCTGTTTTGATAAAGGTATTAGAGAAGAGGTTTAAGGATTGCTGAAAAAATAATCAAGTTTTTGGTTTATTTGTGACTCCATTTTTAGTTGACAGAAATACATTACCTGACATTAACAAATGGAAAGTATAGAACTGCAATCAAACATTCAAATCAAAGAAAAATTTGATCATGTCTCTTTACTTTTTATAAGACCTATCTTATTCCTAACTTCACAAGCATGTCTTATTCATGTCATCACTTTTTGGCAGTATTTACATTTGTGAACCACAGTTTTCAAGGATGAAGCACAGGAAGAGTAAAATTTCATCAAAAATCTCTGGTGAACACCTTGAGAGTTCATTAAGAATGGCACACCACTGCCATCGAACCAGACTGATGTGTCAGTTTCACAAAAACATGGTCACATATCCCATTAGTTTTACATTTTTGTTGACTTCTTTTCTAAGTTTTAATAATATATATAAATATAAATATATAAAAACAAGAAGTATTGGTACTTATATATGTGAACTATTTTATATATTTTTATATGCAGCCCATGACAATTCCTCTTCACTCAGTGTGGCTGAGGCAAGCCAAAAGGTTGGATACTCATGTTGTAGAGGATTGGGAAGCATTTTCTAAGCATACAAATGTGATAGAGGGCTGGGAGGAGGTTTGCTTTTTCATTATTTTTATTAATTTGTTCTTTGTATTTGTTCTACATTAAAGGTATCTGCGCTTGCTGCCAGTGTGAATATGTGCTAATTCCTTTTGAATTTCTATGAGGGGCTAGGGAGAAGGCAGACGACTGCAGAAAGCCATCTGTCAGAGTAGTAGCGTGCTTGGGGAAAGCAAGCTTGTGCCTGTACACCTAAAATGTACCCCAGATTGTACCACCCCAGAAAGATCCTTTTGATTGTATGCTTTTAGAGGTGGAAGTACCTTCTTTATATTACCCAAAAATCATAATAAAAAGATTAAGGACGCTGTTTTGGAATCTGTCCAAAAAGCTGGTGGGAAAATAGGTGCCAAAATCCTGGCTTTAAAATAATAAATCTACCTGTACTAAACAAAAGCAAGAGAGAGCTGAGAAAGACAAATGCCTCTTTAGTTGACTGGAACTAGCTGATTCCATGTCATGTTCATAGAATTTATGATTCTCTTTATGCTTTCTTGTCTTTGCCTACTCCAAAATGAAGGGCAGGGATGGGGAGAAAAAAATCACCCAGGAAGTGTTAAAGCTACTTTTTTTTTTTTTTTTTTTTTTTAAATTACATTTTTCTTTCTATTTAATTCAAGTTCGTTTTTTAAGGAAAAACTGAAAAAACACTAATGAAAGATACTTCTGGATAAAGGAACCACCAGACTTTGTGTCTGCAGCCATTTTACACATATCCAGAATTCACAGGAAATGATTATCATCGATGAGTTAAAAAAAACAGAACTGAAGGAAATCGTTAGCAATGGCTGCTAGGTAACTACAATAGATTTCATGCAAAGAAAATAATATATCTTAAGCCTTAATGATTTCTGATATCTCTGTCTTCTAAACAATCATTCACTGAAAAGTTACAGAACTTCTAAAGAAGTCCTAGCACAACATTTATATTGACATGTATAAGGTAGCATTCTTGGAGTGAGCATGAGCTCATCAGGTAGGCTCTAAAAATTCAAATTTGCATAAATCCAACTAAATGCTGCTGTTTACCAGCATTAATAAGAATTTATCCATGATAGAGATGTTTCTGATAGTCTGATTCATTTGTTTTAGTGATTGCCCATGATGTCCCAAGATAATTGTATGGTTTTCAGTTTCAGTTGTATACATTAGTGTTATCACCGTAAAAGATTAGCAGGGCTCCCAGTTTTGCTTTGCCTGTAGCATACCTTGCTGCAATGTAAGCCTCCTGACTCTGATTTGTGTATGTGACAGAAATCACCAGATAAGGAGTTTCATATCCTCTGTATGGCACATCTTCTGGTTGTAGCATATCAGTAGCATGGATCTCAACCAAAGGTAAGCCTGATGACTTTTCTTTACTTTGCTGATATTCTTGGTGGTCTTGGGGTTATCCACATTTGAACTTAATATAGAATGACTAGCTCTATTTTTTTGGGATTGCATATTTTCAAATTTAGATCAGAACATAATATAAATTACTGAATCCTTACCATTCTGGGAGTTTCTGAGAAAAGACTACTCATAGAACCGTAAATAAGTCTGAATGCTTCCTACTGTAATGATGACACACAGCACTCCTCGGGTTTGACGAGGTCTGTCATAGCAGCTGAAGACTACTGAAGAGTTACTGAAGAGATGTACAGAGGATATTACTGTGTGTGCAAGTTATGGATTTTGTTCAGCCTTTATAGCTTACCATTTTTATTGTCTTGTTTTTTTTATGAGCGGTAAACACTAAAAATTTCAAGAGGGTGCAAGTCCAATAGAGCTTCCAGTGCCATGAAAAGTTAGAATTAGCCGTTTTCCTTGAGCTTCTTTACTGAAACACTTCCACTTACTTATTTTAGAAGGACCACAAATTCCCCCAGACAATTTCTTGGCTTTCCTGTACTTGTCAATGCCAGATACTAGTGCTGGTGATTTTTCTCCAGCCTATTGTGGTTACAGTATTTCTTCTATAGAAATTGTCTGGAGACCACAGACTAATTTTACTAAGTCAGTAGATGGGAATTACATGGCATTGACTCTTGGGCTCCCTCCGTCTGTTTCAGATTATAACTATTGACCTAGAGGTGAAAGGCTCTATATCCCATTACCAATTCCCTGAGTCATACAGTTCCTTATAACAGCACTTTAAACAGATGATGCGGAATGCTAGTTTTCAATAGCATCTCTACTAATGGCACTTGCTCAAATTTGTTGGCAAAAATACCTTCTAGGCTTTTTTTTTTCTCATGTTTAGCTGCACTCATGAACTCCTGGTGGTATCTTGAAGTCCTTATGCATCTCAACTTCTCACTGAAGACAAATATCTCAAAAAAGAGTTATAGGCAAGAAGATCTGGGTTTGCTTTAAAATTCCAGCATATTATTATTCATAGTAATATACTAGATATAATAAAAGCCTTGAATTCAGGAAATCCCCTGGTATCATAATTTCCTATTTTGAACAACAATATAGTTATTTTCATTTGTGATTGGATCTTAGCACACTTTCTCATTACCACTATCTTAAAAGTTACAAATCTTTGCATTTCTATCCCATTTTTTAGTATGTGTGTGACTACAAAGACCTGAGATAAAAAGGAGAGTTAAGGAGGGTAACTCTTCTCTCTATTGAATGCAGATGGAAATCTGTGCTATGACCAGCTGTTATGTATGTTGGTTGGTAGCTATTTTTTTTCTCTCAATTGCACCATTACATCAAGCAACAGTTATTGGCTCCTGTCTCCTATGTGTTATCCTCTGACCAGGATATACCTGGACCATACCTCACACAGCACAAATTAAACTGCTAGACATTTCAAAAATTCTTAATAATTTCCTATATTCATATGTAAGCAGTACATAATTAGGTCCTTTGAAGACAGTCAAAACACTGTGCTTTGCTATGGAAGAACTTGTTTCCTTGCTTCAATATAATTTGATCCCTGTGGTCTGACTTATTTTTTTCCTCACATTCTAAAATACCTCCTCCACTTAAATTAAAAGGGCTTTATCGTGAAAAAGTTAGCATCAAATAATTCTATTTAGAACATATAGGCAAAATTTACTTGCATAAATCCCAGATAACCTTTTGTAGAAATATTCTTATACATATATGCAAAATACATTTTAGTAAGTATATCACTTAAAGAAGCCAACTTCTGGTCTATGTTGAACTTTGATAAGAATTATATTCTGGAAAGCAAACTGGCTTCTGACACACTTCAGCTGTTAAACTGCTTTCCTGTACTTCAAAGCAGTGTGTGTCTTTTAGATACAAAAATTCTAAGTTACCATCATTTCTCAGGCCTCAGTTATTTCCCATGCTGTTGTGTGGCTGTAGACATCTGTTATTTTTCATTGTTTTTCTTACTTGTGCGGTAATAAAATTGTCATGGATTGGCAATGCCGCAAAGAAATAGCTTTCTGATATTATCCTTAATATATTTGGCTAGCATGAATTACACATTCTTACAAGTAATTCGAAGTATTGTAGAAAAATATTTGAAGATATATAAGATGTAAGCAATGAGCTATTGAGCTATGTGTTTAGCCTATTTATGCTCAATGGCAAGAAACAAAGCACTGGTAACAAATGAAAGAAATCACACACAATTAAAAAGAACACTGTTAAGTATGAAAACGCAAACAGGAAAACACAATCTAATTTTCTCAGCACTTTTTGAACTTGCAAGGTGTGTCTGACTGTTCTTTTTCTTCTCTGATGCTATACGTGTGGGAATGAAAACACAATCTAGTTTTTGCTATCATTTTATGTATTACTACAAAGCAAGGGAGTATCAGATGAACATACGAGGACTGAAGTGGATTAAGTTTTATTTTATATATCAGTGTGAATTACTTAAATGAGAAAAAGTCAAGATTTGAAGAAGTGATAAGATGCAGATACTCTAACAAAGGTGGTAGCAAAAAGGTTAAGTAATGATACAATGAAATAGGAAAAGGCAGGTTATAAAAAGTAAGCATTAAAAAGAAGCCTAAAGAAAGGCAGATTATGATACAGTGAATCAGCAAATTCAGAGCAACGTTACTGGTAATCATAGAATCATAGAATGGCTTGGGTTGGAAGGGACCCCAAAGATCACCAAGTTCCACCCCTCGCCGCAGGCAGGGCCGTGTAATGCTCACGGATATAAAATCCTGAATATAAGAAAAAAAGTCTTATATGTCTATGCTATATTGAAATGTAGCAAAAAAAGAATCTAAAGGAAAAAAAAAAGAAAAAAAAAAAAGAGTATTTTTAGGCAGCTTTTGTTTGTAAATGAGCACCAGAGAATATTTATACTGTTGATTGTACATCAGCATGAGAAACAGAAGACTTAAGTTTGCTTTCTCTTCCTGTCCTTCTAGACACTTTCAAATGTGTGAGTAGAAGACTTAAAATATCTAGAATATGTACTTTGGAAACTCAATTGAGAATGGTGAGGGTGCAAAATGAAACACCTTTTGCCAAAGGAGAAATGACAAAGATAAAAAAGGAGTAATTTGAATTTTTCATACGTTTCATTGCGATTTACTTATGTTAACTGGAAAGTGGAGCAGACTGGAAAGAAACAAGTAGATTAAGTATAGCTCAGTCTTCCACATTTCCATCTGCTTTTATGTATCTAAAACATAAAGGGCCACCTGTTAATAAAAAGTGATGTCTTGTTTAAGAATGCAATTAGTCTTTTTTTTAGTTAATCATCTTAATTAGTTTTGAAATCTTTAATCATACAGGAAAAGAAGAAAAAGATCAAAACGGTTTTACAAATGAAAGTAACAAAAATACGATGAGTAATCGAATGAGCTTGAGATAAAATCATGAAAACTGCTGCATAAACAAAACTGTGGTTAAAAAAATAATTAAAAAAAAGCAGTCAACACAACTAAACAAAGCGTACGAGGAAAAGGAAGAGGGAGAAAAACAGTAAAAATTATCTCCCCTCCATCGCACTATCTTTCTTGACTCAAAAATCACATAGTATAAACACAGACCGAGAAAAGAAAAACAAAACAAGCTCTGTTTACCGTATTTAAGTGTTCTGCTTAATTGCACAGACCCTTATAGAGGCTTCAGCTGGTTCTTTTTAGGCTACTAGTCTGACTTCTTCAGTTACTTTCATATAAAAAAATTACATAGCTATGTATTCATATAAAAAAAATTATCTACCAAATTGAGAAATGAGCTCTGCCAGTAGGAGCAATAGAAAGTGCGCTTTTAGGTTTTCTTGAGACTTTTGTCCATTTTCATTAACTTTTGTTGATTCAGCAGTAAATGCAACCATGGGATCTGTACAAAACAAAACAAGAATGTTGTGGTTCTGTGATAATTTTCACAGAAGAGCAGAGCCCTCAGATGCTTTCTGGGCTGCTGGTGGAAGTGCAACTCTGTGGTAGGTACAGGACTGGCTTTATCTGTCAGTACTTCTTTCAGATTGCTTCTCCTGACCCTCACCATACCCAGCTCACCCAGTATCTATCCTGAGCCACCCATCCGTCAGAGACAAATGAGTTGCAAAATGTTCACCTCGAGAGGGAGCGGTCCAGGCAGCTCACCAGCTTGTCCCTTTCCTCCCACAAAAGTAAGATGCCCACAGAGGAGCTATATTTGCATCTTCACTGCCTTCACAAAAGGCAACCACAGCTCCAGTCCTATGAAGACAACCTTGGAAGAGCAGTGTGTGACTCACAGCTGCAGGCTTTTCACTAGCATCAATATGTAATATGCTGTGTGCGTTTTCTTAGGAAATGCTGCTTCATGCAGCAGAGCAGTGCTGACGTTTTGCACTTCAGCTTGCTACAAATGTGTTCCCATAATAGAATTCAAGGTGCGTCTGCTCATGTATAGGTTCCATTTTGCAATGCTTTTGTGCAATCCAGCTATCTTATGAAAGAGCAAACAGGTACTCTGTAAGATGTTGCTGGAGTGTCAGGAATGATAGAAAGATTGGCTTTTGTTCTTCTAACATGAAACAGACTTTTGGAATAAAGATGAGGAAGAATGAGTTTTAATTAAAATCCTCTCAGCTTATCTTCTCACTCAAGGGAACATGATTTTTCAACCATTAAAAGCAACTGAAGCATTGCAGTCCTTTTTCTGGAAGGAAAAATAGGTCCTAATAGAGCTAGGTTTACACTGTGCAATTTGGAAATATGCAAATGTGCTACACTTGCTTTGCCTGTGTCACAGTATGGTGTGCAAGATGCAATTTCTCCACCCTGATATGCTTTCACAGTGGCCAGAGCTGGGGATGTGCACACTGTTGACTTTGCCAAAGCAGCCCAGATAATGGGGCATATTGCTTGCAGACTGGCAGCTGTTTATGGTTTGCTAATAAATAAAAAAACTGATTTGATCTGAACTATGTGAATAAAGCCCTTTTTTTTTGCTCCCCTGTGATGCTGCCGATCAGAAAGATCAGACAGTTGTGAGTGAATGGAAAATGAAAGGACAGAGCTGCAGAGAACATTTTGCTCTTCTACAGCATTTGGCTGCGATGTTGCTCAGGGACTTTATAGCTCCTCCATGTGCTTTTACCGTAAATAGTATATGGCTTGTACTGATGTTGCTGTTTCTTTGCCTTGCAGTTATATGAAAAGTATATTTTAAGGTCTATAGCAGACAAAAAGTTAATTTGTTTTCATTCTGTATAGTATTTAATATGCAATGGATGAAAAAGGGGAAAAGAGAGGTAAATAACCACACAATTCTAACCTTCATGTCAGTTACTAAAGAAGAGAAAAAGAAAATGAGTAGGTGTTTGAAAAACCTAGTCATACAAGACTTCCACATTGCTTGGAAAGCAAGAAAAGTGAATCCATAATCGCTGGATTCTTTGAGAAACAGTAACACTGACCTTCCTCTAATCCTTTTGACCTGCTGTCGTAAGGCTGCTTATAAACAGAAATAGAAACCACATGCTGTCAGTCAGAGCATCCCTAATTTCTCACCCTGAGTAAAACAAAGCTATATCCTTTGTGAAAGAGCTCATAGTTTTTCTCCTTGTAGCTACAAAGGAGCACGGTGAGAAGTGGCACTGGAAAATCACAGGTGAGAAAAAGCTGTGGAAACATCTCTTAGATCTGAAAAATATCCACTCAAAAGATAAAAGCATGATTTGGTTTTTCTGTTTGTTTGTTTTGTGTGTGTGTACTCTCCTACAAACAGCTTCTTACTTACCAATAAGTGGACAGTTTCCCCAGCAGGTAATTCCTGAAAGAGTCATTCATAAAAGAATTGGTCACATTTATGGTGAATGTTGGGTACAGCAAACGTAGTTCTCCTTGCCCCTCAGTGTGCAAGGGAGGCTGCTGGTGGCCAACATGGGGTGAGGCATGCTTGCACTAGAGATGGAGGAGCAGAGTAGGTTTGGTGAGGCTGGGGGGACCCAAGCTCATCACATGTTCATCCCAACTCATCCTGTGATGGTTCACTGAGCAGTTTCAGTGCATGGGAACTAACTAAAGGGAAAATGACCTGTTCCAGGCCTGTGCAGGAGAGGAGGGCATATGTGTCCAGAGCAGCAGCTCTTATTCAGCCAGCTCTAAGCCATGTGCACAACACGGGTTGTTTGCTCAGGGGACCAGACCAGCTGTAGGCCAAACCCCAGTCCTAAACTGCCTGTAGTACAGATACGTGTGCCTCAGAACATTTTGTTTCAACAAAATAATCTTTGCCTTCTATGCTTGTTTACTTGATACTGTATATAGAATCCAAAGAGAATTGTAATTTGTAGAACAGGGAATCTTCATAAACAACTTTTAAATATATAGGTGAATATAATTGTAAAAAATTGAATTAATTGAACAGAAAGACAGTCTTTAGGACAGTCATGACTGCTTTAGATGTATTGAAAAGTATTATCTAAGTGAAAATAAAATCAGAATTCAAGTTGCATTTACTTATAAATGCCCTATTAGAAGGGCTGATGTGCCCCAAACCTCTACAACATAACCTGATTCCCACTGACAACAAAAATAACAGAAGGTTGTGACTATTGCTTTTTGAAAGTTAATTTGCGCATCTCATCAATTTCTTAGTGTTTTATTCCTTCTGCTAGCCACAACTGCCCCTGAATCTCTGGTCCTCATTGTGACATTTATGTTAAGGAAGTTTTGAATATGTAAAAGGATGGGTTGTACAAACAACTCTCAGGACTGGGCTGGGTATTACTGGTCCTGCAGTGGGATTAGAGGCTGCACTGAATCAGTGTTATTGATCCTATAGGGCTCTGTTTTTTGTATGATTTTGTATCTTCTTGTTAGTGATTCCTGCTAAGATATTGAGTGGTATGCTATATATCAAGTAGTTGGTTCACAAAAATCAAAGTAAATCAGGTGATGGATTTTTATTTCAGTGACATGTCAGGATCAATTGTTCTAGAGGTCAAAACAGAATTTACCGTGCCTTGGTTCAGAAAAGCACAGAGATTATAAGAAACCTTTTGTTTCCCCAAGGTTCCTAATTTGTCCCCAGTTTCCTCATATGTAGTAAATAAATGTGCCTGGATTCCTCTGTATTTCTTTCCAGCACAGTACTTGAGTTTAGAAACAGTAATGAAAATTAGATTTGGTTGATTTTTGTTTTTTAAGCTAATTAAAGTTAAGTTAATTGCACTACAGGCTCATGTCTGTGTGCAGTGGTCCTACCGGAGACTCAGGCCTGTGTCTGCAGTGCTGCAAGCTGAGAACCTACTGCTCAGTACTTCACCTGCTCACACATGAGCCCTTCCCACTTCATGCAACTATTCCATTGGATCAGAGGCTGACTGTAACCCATTTGCCTTGTGTTAGTGGTCTAGATTCAGTGTCTTGCTCTAAATATTGTGTGTGTACCACATAGAAGGCTGTCACTAAGAAAGACCAAAGCATCCACTGCTACTAAGAAATGACCTAAGGAAATTCTTTTGGCAGATTCTAGTTTGTGTATTCTGACAAAAAACCTTTAATATAGACAAATTCCATATTAAATCACAAAGTGATGTGATTTTTTTTAACTGAAAATGTAATTACAACATCTGCATTTATTTTATTCTTCAGGTTGTGCTTTAAATT
The DNA here is from genome assembly GCA_016647715.1 of Pavo muticus. Lineage (NCBI taxonomy): Eukaryota > Metazoa > Chordata > Aves > Galliformes > Phasianidae > Pavo > Pavo muticus. Next base: position 36,272 of record JACDJE010000777.1, read on the forward strand.
TGTTAAATGTCATCAGTTTGGGGAAAAATTCTCTACCAAGGTCATTTTATTTGCTGCATAAACTTACATTTGTTCACTTACATTAAGAGGACCCTGCAGTGCACAGTGGTACCTCGAGATGACAATTATTCTGATTTGGAATTTTGTGTACAATAATTAAACAGTCAGGCACCAGCAGACATGTGTTGCCCTGAGATAACATGCTCCTTGGAAGTATCATGAGGCAGAAGGTGAAATTAGTGCCTCCAATGACCTGGGAAATGCATTATCTCGCCGCTGCACAGGCTTGAGGGTGTATTGTTACTGTATACCAACTATTAGTGTTATTAGTTGCATTGTGATTGATTGCGCCATGTAAAACATATGTTTAAAACATGTTCACCGTTGTGCAGCATGCAGTAATGATGTCTGACGCTGAAGGACCGATAGATATATCAGGTGTGATTTGATAGGTGCATGGGTTGTTTTTTTTTCTCCTCTCCACTGGGATCTCCAAGAGTGGCAAGTTATCTTGAAAAGGACTTTAACATCAGAGTCCCACAGCTTCAGCAAAACCTATATCCATATGCATGATAGAGAGTTCTCATGTAATCATTCACCACTGTTAGATATTATAACTATACAACACTGTATTATGAACACGTGCATGCAGAAGCATCTTCAGGATGTTTACCCTTAGCGTGCGGTTATGTTTGCCTCCTCACTGTGCCCAGTGCTGCCTGTTGTCTCATTGTCTAGGTACTGATGGAAGCCCTTTCCAGCCTAGCCCACCCTGCACGGCCTGGCAGTACCCAGGACATTGTCTGGTTGATGTGGCCATGACAGACAAAAGCCTTTGTGCTGCTTGCTCCTTTCTCAAAGCCCTGCAGTGAGAGGCAGCATCAGGCAGAGGAGAAGGTCTATCTTTAATCTGAGCTACTCGGGAAATCAAAGGAGGCAGATTAAAACAAGAGTGGTGACTGATTCCTGTAGGAGACCGCTTTCCTGTTCCTTTTGATATAATGTACAGGATAATCAAAGCAAGGTTAGAAACCTCCTGTGCCTTTTCTCCTAGGATTTTTGTGATGTCAGTTCACAAAGTATTACAGTAATTGAACACAAATGTGATAATGATTTAAAAATAGTTTCTTTCCTTTTTTTTTTTTTTTTACCTTAGCATAATTTACACTTAGCAGTTCTGGCAAGGTACGTGTCTTATGAGTCATCAGGCTTGTGGTTAAACATGTTAAACTGTGCTACAGCTGCAACTGCTTCGTTCTGTGCGTCTTGGTGTCTTTTTCATAGACTCATAGAATGGCTTGGGTTGGAAGGGACCTTAAAGCCCAGTCGGTTCCAACCCCCAATTGTGGTTAGGGCTGCCCCCCACCAGCTCAGGCTGCCCAGGGCCCCATCCAACCTGGCCTTGAAAGTCTCCAGGGATGGGGCATCCACAGCTTCTCTGGGCAGCCTGAAAAACTAGTCACAGTGCTATGCAAAGACTTAATTTCAAAGAGATGGTGGAGTGTTGCTTTTTAAGTTCACATACAATAATGAAGCAAAATTACATTTCATGATAAGAGAGAAGAGCATATGAAGGAAGGCAGATGCTGTGGAAAGAGGTATCAGGTCTGCCTGAGCTGTAAAGCAGCAGCCTACTGAGTCATAGTGATTGCTCCTTCTTCTCAGAAATGCCGTGCTGCTTTTTTGTCAAGGATTTCCAGAAGAGAGTGAATGAGCAGCTACCCCCATCCTGTCCGTGTGCTGTGGCCAGGTGTGCATGCAGTTGGTAAAGATGAGGTGGGTTGTCCCTGAGCTTCTCCAGCTCCACGTCAAGGCCTCCCTTTGTGTGCCCTGCTCAACGTGCAGCTGGGGGTGGCCCACCTCCTGTTACATTTGCTGCAGTATCCCCTGGGAATTCAATAGAAGTGTTTCCTGAGATGGCATTAATGCTGTGACCCCAGGTCCCTCTGCCAGCTCTCATCGGAGATGGTGGAACATGAAAGCCCAAGTAGTGCTTTACTGCAAAGGCGATCATTATGTCCTTTACTGGCAATACCTGTCATATAAGTAAAATGTGCTACTCTAATGTGCTTTAGACACATTGGTGATTTTTTTTTCTTTTCCTTCTTTCAGTGAGGTTAAGGTGGCAGTGCAGGATCTCAGCTAATTCTGTGCTGGCTTTTTTTGCACTTCAGTTGAATCCACATGGGATGGTGATATTCAGCTCTGCATTACTGCTATTTCTCACTTTAATGACCCTGGTAAATCTTTAATGATTGCCATCACTGTCAGAAGGGTACAAAGGGCCCTCGTCTGTCTTGATGCAACCTCAGAAAATATGCTCACAGATGTCAATTAAAATAATGGCATTGGTGGTAGGTCACTTGTACTTTTATGGGTACCTACCTCTTCTTGCAAAAAGCAACATAAAAATTCCACTCATCATCACTATGTTCACTAAAAAAAAGTAAATGTAGATGTCTTAGGTTTTGTTTTGATTAAGCAGGGCAGCACGTTCCAGACAAAATGAACTGGGACAGGCACTGATCATTTCAGTAAGCCAGTGTACCTAAGATATAAGCTGTTATTTTAAATTAGGTATTCTGAAGTGTGAAATTTTCATTCTATAATACTTGCTTGAAAGTCTCTGTTGGAGAAATTCATTTAACATTAGAACCAAGATTTTTCCACCACTTAAACATTGTTTAGTCATGAGTGATTTCTCTATCACAGCATAGCCTTTAAGACATAATTCTCTCAAATTACGGGTTATGTTAGCAGCCCTGTAAGCCAGGAACTGGGTATACAGATTTTCTGTTTTCATTAATAGCAGTTGCATGCCTAATTCACTGAGCAGCACAGAGAAAATTTGGCCCCAATGGGTCAACATCAATGTACTCAGTGAGGTCTTCATCCTCTAAAAATGCCATTAGTGGGAGTAATAGCTGGCTGTGGGCACTAGTGTTCACTCCAGCTGCAGCAAACTGGCTCTCTGGAGAACAAAAGTCGCAGAGGTGCTCAAGCTCATTTGGGGAGAGTCCCATCCATTATTTACTGATAGCCAGCTATTTGGGGTTTCAGTAAGGCTGAAAACCTTTTGGAGGGCTAGACCTTCAGCCTAAAATTAGACTCACCTAGGTGAACTGTAGACTATATTTGACAGGATATGAGTCAAATCTACCCCCTTTCTCCTTCCTCACGCTTGTTCTGTATCACCAGCTTATCTGAATGCGTTGATAGACCCTGACCCATTGCCACGTACCTCCACCACTCTCAGAACTAGGTTTTCATGCTAAGCCAGTCTAGGTCTTGAGCTGTGTGTGTGTATGTGAAGAGTAAGTAGGTAGATGGGAAGTTGTTTTCCATCAGCAGGTGCCCTGTACAGGTATTCATGCCTAGTTCAGTTGCAAGCTAAAGAGTCTGTTGGCAGGTTGGGCTGTGAACAGTAGTCAAAGTCAGGAGTATTGCATGGTCAAGTCTAAGGCAAGGACCGAGTGACATTTCAGCCTTGAGGTGGTGGAGTGTGAGATCAGGTAAGTCTATTTTCTGAGTCGAAATTGGAATCAGACTTTTTTCTTCTCATAGTGTGTCTATATTAAAATCTAATGTCTATATTAAAATCTAACTTCTTGTAGAAGACGTAATAAACTACCCACAGAATATTATTTCCATGGAAATTTTAAGATACTAGGGCTATAAATATGGTTGCTCTTGTTCTGCGTTTCAATACAAAGAAAACCTGAGACCATTTTTTCAGTATGTAACAGTTGTTAGTATTTCAACCCATGCAAGAACCTGAATGCGAGAGCAAGGAAGGGTGGATGACCTACAAAAACACCACGTAGTCTTAATTCATTTAAAACAAATAATTACGAGTTTCAAACATTGATATTGGTAACTATATATTATTTTATTCATAAAGCACACCTTCATGGTAGATTTTCATTACATTTATGCAATTGCCTAACTTTGTGGTCTCTTTTGATTTTGTGTTTTTTCTTCTGTAATTATTTTCCACTTCTAAGTCATTTGATCTGCATTTTCCTTTAGACCTCTGTCTCTTTGTATAGATTACTAGAAAGGAGTTCAATTACAATTTTGTCTCTGATGTGGATATTTCCTTAGTGAAGACTGTACAAAGACATCTCTCTCTTAAGGTTCCATTTCAAACAGGACTTCACACACAAAATAAAAATAAAAATAAAAAATAAAATAACTACCCTAACCTGAACAGTTCAGGACTTTATTTCAGCTTTCCTCAGCTTGTGCTTGAAAGAGTAACATCAACAGCAAATGCTTCACATTCTTCATTGCTGTATAGATTCAAGTAGTGCCAAGTTTACTAATTCTCTGTTTGAAGGATATGAGGGATATTACAAAATTCAGTTACAATTTTAGGATACAAAATTCCTTGGCTAAATATGCTTTGTTTGTTTGTTCGGATGTTTGTTTGGACAGGATTTCCTGTCAGCTGTTTTTTTTTTTAAAGTATAACATAGATCATTAAAGTAATGTAATATTTAGGGAATATATATATATGTAAAATATATTTTAATATAAACTGAACAGTATAGTCTCAGTTAAAATTTTTGGTTAAAGTATTAAGCCTCATTGTCAGATCTGACTTACAGAAGGACTGTTCACCCTACACTTACAGCACTTACTTTGATTGCTGACTGAGTTTTGTAAGAATTTATGAGTAACGGTATTAATTAGTTTGGGTTATATATTTTATTAGATATGATATTTCAGCAATATAGTTCTTGAAATTTGAAAAATGAACATTAACCTACTTGGAATTTATCCTAAAGTCAAAGCTATAGATTTTTCTCTTTTTTATAGGTGTATATTTTAATTTTAAATGTCATAATTTGTATTCCTTTCCATTCTACGTTGTGATATTTTCTTCATATTATTTTTCCTTTGAATCCTTGAGAGTAGAGAGGCCATGCAGAGAGATCTTGACAAATTAGAGGGCAATCATAAACTCCATTAAGTTTAACAAGAGCAAATGCTGAGTTCTGTACCTGGGATGGGACAGCCATGGGTATATGCAAAGACTGCAGGATGAGAGGCTGGAGAGAAGCCCTGCAGAGGGTTATATGGGGTTCTGGCTGATGGCAAGTAGAATGTGAGCCAGCAGCATGCCCTGGCATCCCAAACGGCAACCGTACCCTGGGGTGCATCAGGCCCAGGATTGCCACCAGGTTTGGGGAGGGGTTGTCCTGTTCTGCTCTGTGCTGTGTGGCTTCACCTCCTGCACTGGGTGTAGCTTTGGGTGCCACAGTATAAGGAGGACATAAAACTGTTAGAGTGTCAAAGGGAGGGCAATGAAGATGGTGAAGGGTTTAGTCTGCAGGGCAAGATATATAAGGAGCAGCTGAGGTCCCCTGGTTGGTTTAGTGCACAGCAGAGGAGCTGAGGGGAGGCCTCATGGCAGCTGCAGCCCCTCACAGAGAGCAGAGGGGCAGCGCTGAGCTCTGCTCTCTGTGACAGCAACAGGGCCGGAGGGAACGGCATGGAGCTGTGTTAGGGGAGGGGAAGCTGGGAGTTAGGGACAGGGTCTGCAGCAGAGGGCGGTGGGGCCCTGGAACAGGCTGCCCAGGGCAGTGAGCATGGCCTGAGCTGCCAGTGTTCATTGTTTGTACAATGCTCTCACACAGGGAGTTTGTTTTTTGGGTGGTCACATGTGGGGCCAAATGTTGGATTCGTTTGTCCTCATGGGTCCCTTCCAACTTGGGATATCCTGAGATAGAATCCAACTGTGCTTGTTACTTGGGAAGAGAGTGTTACACAACTCCGCTTTCCCCAGTTGACTTAAGAATAAAAACTAAAAAAGAATATCTTAAATAAAACTTGGCAATCCCTCGGTGACTAAACATTGCTTGACATGATGTTAAGCAGTGATTTCAGAAACGGTTCCTCTTTGTGTTTAAAGTTGTTGACTACTACTCTGCATATCCAGAGCCATTTGACTAGTCTTCTAACTTAGAAAGGACAATCTTACTGCTAATCTGTTTTCAAGCAACTCGCAGCTGTATCAGCTAGGCTGAATGCAAAACAAAACACTTGCTCTTCACAACCATTCAATGGTGATGGGAGCTAAGCTGCACTTGCATTTTGTGGGAACAGGAATTGCCATGCTTCCCAGAAAAGGTCACCTTTTTTCAAAATATCTGAATGCAAATCTGAATGAAAACAACAATATGCTAAATGACTACTGAGGTGAGAAAGAGAATGCTTTAATATAAAATAGATTAAAGAGGAATGAAGTGGCATTTGCAAGCTGAAGACTAAATCCTAGACTCCCAGCTGCCTGGTTAGCCTGAAATCCCTCAGAGCCAGGGGACTCTGTGTACCTTGGGCTAGGAACTGGATTCCTCAGCTTCTGTCAAGCAGTGATCTCCCCAGGTATCATCTCATGCTCATGCTTCTTCTATAAGTTATACTTGCTTATGTAGCAACAGGATGAGGGGAAATGGTTTTAAACTGGAAGAGGGTAGATTTAAACTGGATATGAGGAAGAAATTCTTTACTGTGAGGAACTGGAACAGGTTGCCCATCAAAGTTGTGGATGCCCCCTCCCTGGAAGCATTCAAGGCCAGGCTGGATGGGGCTTTGAGCAACCTTGTCTAGAGGGAGGTGTCCCTGCCTATAGTAAGGGGGTTGGAACTAGGCGATCTTAAAGCTCCCTTCCACCCAAACCGTTCTATGATTCTATGTGTTTTAGTAGTATAATTTAGAAGACTGGGCGTTTATAGAAACATATAGGTTTATATGACAGAATTCTAAATTTGCTAATAAGATGCGATTCTCTCTTTGCTGTTTTTGTTTTTTGGAGGTGGTGTACCTGAACAGTCAATTATGTGTGTAATTAAAAAAAAAAGGAGAAAAAAAAAAAGAGCAAAGAAGTTGAGACAACTGACAGATTTGTACATGTTAGCAAATGTTCACACAAATCCTGACTAATTTATTATTTCTCCTCTGGCAGCCATCAGAAGTTCTTGTTTCTGGAAGTTTCTTTAAGATATACATAACTCATACAGCAGAGTTAAGCCTTTATACACAGGCTACTTGCTCAAATGCTTACATCTTTTTTTCTTTCAAAGAAACACATCGTGCTGGACTTTGTAGTAGATTTTGAAATACATATTTCATTTCTTTGTCTACATCCCTGTACTTACTATTCATGCTGTAGAGCTCATGGGTAAGTATTTAATGAGAACATTTCATCATTTGTTATTGTCTTTCAAAAATAGATTTTCAGTTGAATGTTTGAAAGACATCTAATTACAGGTATTTTATGCTGTAATTCAGCCACATATTAAATCAAAACTGCCACCAGAAGAAACAAAGTTACTCTACTTTCTCTTCTGTTCCAGCAAAGTGCTTATGACATTGTGCATTGATTTTTTTCAGTCTTGCTATGGTCTTTCTATGGAACGCCCAAACCCGGAGCTTTCAAACAGGTCTGTTGATAGTAAAGATTTTTTTTTCCCTTCTGACACAGTTTACCATGAATTTCAGCCAGAACGGTTCTACTATTGCAAATTGCCATATGGAGATTGATTATAGTGTATGAACAAACACTTTTTTTCAGATTAGCATTTGGAAAGGCAGTGGCGAAAATTCATTATGTACACCAGTCCTTAGATATTTATTGCAAATGTCTAATAATGAGGCTTGATTTTCATGTGCAGTTTCCAGAAATAAATGAGAATATTTACACTATTTATACAAGCAGATTTTCAAGGATTTTCAAGCTGTCAGTTAAAAAAAGACAGAAAGAAGGAAGTAACATGTTTGAGATCTGCTGGAGTTGCAACTTGTGAAACTGATTTTTGAAGAGATCAGCTGTAAGGGACTTTCTCCAGAGCACACTCTTTTTCCAGGGGCAGCCCACAGATTTTTACGGACTACCTTTTTCCTTTGCTGATGAAGGTGGCTAGGACAACAACGAAACCCTTCATATCTTCCAATATTTCTCTTTCTTTTAGATAGTACCTGAGGCTGTAAACCAAAAGAGGACTGTGAAGTGTGAATTTTGTGTGATAGTGCATGAAGTTGGCACAGTGCCATCCTTTCTGGACTAAAACTCTGCTGTTTAAGTGTCTGTGTTCATGGGAGACCAAACCTATCCAGTAGATCTCATCTTATGTCACGGTCATAGAGAAGTGAACATTTGTCATAGCTGCCATTTTGTTAACTACAGGTACATTGATTCCTCTTATAGTCTTAGTAATTTTCTCCCACAAGATTATTATCTTACATATGATTATGTGACACTTCCACCTTCAGCACACACACCTTTTATTTTTGGGTCTGGAATTGGAGATTTGCTAATTGTTTGGCCCTTATGAATATGCAAGAAGCCTTTTCTTTCCTTATCATCACCTTTCCAGCAACCCATACCAAATGAGCATAGACCTCAGGCGTGCATTTTGCATGAAAGCATTGCTAATAGTATTCAGTTTATCTTGGACAATGGGGTCCTGCAGGATCATGACATTTTGAAAAGAAGATCCTCTACACAGGGCATTCCTCAGTTTGTAAGCACCATTAGAAAACTATTTCAAGTGTTTGACATCTTCTGCGTTAGAGGCTGAGATAATATGGATAACGATCATTAGAAAAGTAAATGAGAAAAAAGATAATAAATGGCATTGAATTCTTTACATGTAGAATGTATTTTACTGGGTACTGTCCACCGTTTCACTGATTAAATGTGCTCTTCATTCCCATGTTAGTATTCTGGGGCTGATGAAATAACGACAAATAAACATCTGCTGTGTGTTCATCAGATTGGTATTGTTTCTCATCTGTTCCATAAGAACCAACTATTAAAACCTTTTCACATCACTTCTGCAGATACAAGATGAGTTACACTGATAGTATAGGCAGAAAAACATCTTATGTAAGTGATACCACATATTCCATTTTGGGAGACAAAGTGAAGTGTATTGGCCTTACATCTATGCGTTAGTGTAAGACTGGCTGGATTAATCTTACAGAACCCACTCTGTTGTAATATAAGATTACTGGCCCTACTCTTGCTCCATCTCTGGTGGCCTAGCAAATTTTGTGAATGATCTCAGATTCAAACAAGCCCAAGGTCTACAAGCATTTTGTCACTGACTTTATGCAGTTTCTTTAATTTCTGCAACTATTTTCTATTAAAACCTATTAAGATTGGCTAAGCATCTGATAGTAGAACCTTTGATTTGGCATACAGCTGCTCTTATTTTCTGTGATGGCATCAAATTCTTATTTTTCTCTCACAAGTAGATGAAGATCCTAAATCCCTCACAAATGTTCCTTTGAGATTTTACTGAAATTATTTTAATTAATTTAGCTCATTCAGTGTTTTAATGCTTACCTGCTAATAATTATTATATCAGAAGATGGACATCATAGTTGTTTCATAGCACAGCAAGCCTCCAAGATTTTGGATGTGGCTACATACATCACTGTTACAAACACTTCAGAATGCTATTTTTACTATTTTATCAGTTTTTTTTTATCATCCACCAGCAGTACTTGATATGCTGAGACTTTCTTTCAGTGTAATATCAAAAGTATTAAAGTAGATGATTTGAACTGATTTCAGAGATAACATTTTGAGCACTTACTTTCTACTCTTTTAATGTTTTCCATGCAGCTTCAGCTTTGGAAGTTGACACAGACAAGGTAACATTCAAAAACTACAACTAAATTATTCTGCTGTTGGAGAAATGTGAGCCAAAATGAATTCATCTTGATATTCTGATCATAAGCAGTGAATGCAGAGTTAGCTGGTAAGAAAAATCTAAAAGCAAAAACCTGAATTTATACTTCTTAAGGATACGTGATGCCACTGAGAGATGAGCAGTGCATTTGGACTTCTGGTAAAAAGTAAACTTTATAATCTGAGTGCAGATAAATGGGGCATTTTTTGCTCTCTTTTTTAAAAAAAATTGCTGATAGCTCTTTAATTTTATTGGGTATGTGAGATGCTTGTGTACATGTGTCTGATAGATATGTCAGGATCAAAGCAGCTCATGACATGTCACTATAATTTGAACTGGAGATAATAAGGGTTATGCTCACTTACTGTAGAGATCCATTTGGCCTGGTGTTTTTGTAATCATTGTATAGACAAGCCTAAAGAGTGAAATTATCCTAATTGCTTTCTTTATTATTTGATTTACTAGCATTCTAAATCAGGGAATAGGTTAAGTTTTCCTTCTTCCTCCACCCAAGATCTTTTTAATGTCTTCTTTTTTTTTTTTTTTTTTTTACTCATTAATGCAGAATTATTGTTACTATTATTACTGTTATTATTACTACTGTTATTTTTATTTCTATTATCTCTATTATTATTATTAAAATAAGAAATACTTTTCAGCACCTCACCTTTAAGACAGCTTGTGGATTTTTTCCTTTTGATTTTCACTCTTTTTCTTTTACCCTTATGTAAACTTGGATTTACATTCCATCTCATATTGGCAATCTGCCACGTCCTTCTGTGTTCTCATTTACTTGTCTCTTTGTTTTGCTGCTATCTTCTGGTGCATTTTCCAGTAAAATTAACAAGCTCTTACTACCCTATGACTGAATTTGGTCCACAGACTGATCTAAATATGCTGTTTGTGTCTGCATGTCCTTTGTGTCTGGAACGGGTTCTGCTTTAATATTGTAATTACTGTTAGAGCTGGTTGGAAAATCAAATTTTTTTCATTAAAACTCTTTCACAAAAGGCAAGTTTTAAAAAGGTACTTCCATTGAACACTGTAGAAGTGTTCTCATTGTCTCCTTGAAAGACTGCAAGCAAGTTTTTCTTGTTAATATTTTGTTGAGGCTTTGATATAAAAAATTGAAATTACATTAAGTTGTGGCTTTTTTTAAAATCATAATGGTTACACAAATGTGAAAAAATATTTTTCTGTGCTAAAATCTTTGATCTATATGTATGATATAAGAGGATGTTACCGAAGTATAAAATTCAGCTTTGTGTTTACTATCACTAACATATCTGTGTACTGCAGACTGATTTTATTTCTCCTAAGGAATCATATGGTTTACTTTTATTTTTCAAGTTTGGGCAAGTAATTTTATCTAAACGCCTAAAATATTTGAGTTTTATTACTGTCTAAAATGTTCTTATGGCAGAGTGGTCTATTAATTGCAGAGCACTCAGGAAATTAAATTGCAAACATAGGAGTTGCGCATGATGTAGTCACTTCATTTTATAGTTTATTATTAGAAATCTGGAAAATGCAACCTAAATTTAATAAAGCAGATAATTAATTAGGGGGTGTGTGTCAGCAGTGTATATGGTGCTCTGAATATGTAAACAATATTGCATTCTTATATTTCATCTTTCCATTGTGAAAAATGGGACCTGTCAGATTTTTAGTTTAATGTACTGAAACAAGAGTAATTATTAAGAAAGCTGACTTCAAAAATTGACTGTGAGAATTGAAATGAAAATGTTTTTGGTGACTTTGATCCATTTGGTGGTTTATCTGAAAGCATGAAGATCACCCGATGGTCTGGCAGAGGGAATATCTTCTTTGAGAAGGAGCATGGCATCAAATCAGCCTGATGGTACCTTGGCAGAGTCAGATGGGGAGAGTCTCAGAGATTCTGTTCATGTTGCACGTAACCACATTACTCCAGTTCATGGAAGATAGAATGGCAACACTTATGTTCAGGAGCCATTCCAGCATTTTCACTATCTGCAGAGGATAATGCAGTGTATTAGTTCTTCAGCTGAAGAAAGAAAACATCCCTGTGGATCGTGCTTGCTGTGTGATGTGGTTGTAAGGGCGTTATGACAAACTGTGTATGCCTTCTGTGGAGAGTGATCTAAGCTGGAAAACACTGCACCCAGCTTTATGTAACTGGGAGATGAAAGCACTGATCTCCATCATTAACGCAGTCCTTGTGTGTAGATACACTGTGAGAGCTAAAAAAAAAAACAACAAATGCTTTGTACACACTCCCTTTCTGTCTCTGATTCAGGCTTGCAACTGAATGGAGCACATTTATGTACGTATTACATGATTTGTAACAGAGAAGCTGACAATACAGATGCTGTTACTGAAGGTAGTGCTTGCCATTCTGTTTATTCTCCATAAAATTTATAACTCACGGGAGTCATCATAACACAAACCCAAGCAATGTCAGTCTTCAGATGATGCTTTGTTTCTTTCTAGCCTTTATCATGCTCAAAAATACCTTGTCAATATCCATCAGCTCTCACAGCAAAGCTGTGTGAAAGCATAGGGAGGAATTTCTGGCCTGCTTCACAGATGGGAAAATGAGGCAGTGCAAGAAAGGACCTGCTGGAGGTCATATGTCTTGTGTGCAATAGAAACAGGATCAGAACTCAACACTTGGATACTAAATTTGCTTTCTATTTATTTATTTTTTTCCCCTCAATATCAGTGTGTCTTTGGATGGGGTAGGTTGAAGTGAGACCGATTTATTTTTAGAATAACACAGGGGAACTTGTTATTCATCATTCAGTACTAACTCATGTTGGATCATCCTGCTTTGTATACTTTTACAGAAATTTAATAGTATATAGCTGACATTTATACTGAAACGGAGTTTTGTCACCAGATAGGTAGGAAACCCATTATATTGAACTCTGTGTCTGAAGTGGATATCCAAGTAGCGAATAAGTAGTTCATGCCATAAAATGTTGCTGCTTCAGCTGTAGTGACTGCTCCAAGAAAGATACCACAGTAATTCCTGAGGTTCTGGTCTGGAGCCAGGGAGCCCTGTGTGCCATCATCAGCTCTTCTTGTGTTGTCTTAGGGAATTCATTTGCTGCTTTTCTATCTCATTTCTCCACATGTAAAAAAGGCAATAATGGTTCTCTTATGTTCAGGACCTGGATGAGGGTCTCAGATGTTGTGAGCAGCAGCTGAGTAATTTGATAAATTTGTTCAGAGCTCTTCAAGGAAAACTAACCAGCAATGGGGGAACATGTTGTGCAAGAAGTAATGCCAGCTTATGGCTGGACTAAATATTTCTTTTTCACTTTTATATCATCCCATAGAGAGTGCGCGCTGGAAAGACCTACCTCTACTTCATCCACCTGGATGTTCCAGACCTCTGAAGGTCCTACTAATGTGTGACTGTTTAATGTTGCTGTTAATATTTAGTTTAGAACTAAATTCCAGGATTTTATGTTATTTTTTGACTCAGATTGGTGAGATCTGCTTCTGTTGTTCAGCAACAAAAGCAAGGAGATCTGCCAAATTATTCAAAAATAATTAGAACAGATGGCGAAGGATGGCAGCTCAAACCTTCCAGAAAGAAACACCTAACATCCTGATTGCATTTCACAGATTACACGTTGACTGAGATACATGCAATAAGGCACTTTTTATAAACTTTTACTGACAGTTTTTATTTCTCGCAGACAGAATTTTGATCTAGTTAGATTATTAGACACAGTGTAAGATAACTTTAAGGCAAATTTCATAAACGAAATAAGGCAGTGCGAATGAGTGAATTCTTTGAGAGTTTTTGCATGACTAAGAGAGAAATAATTAGTTACCAGTGCTTTTCTGCTTATTGTACAGTTTTCTTTTTCGCTGGAATAATTTTTAGTTCTGTCAGCCCCAAACCTCACAGCAATGTCTGGTGGAGTGAGTTGGCATGTTACGAGAAGACTTGTGAGGAGTGAATCATACCCTGGAATTTGAAGTAGCTCTTTGGACCCTTTCAGCTTGTCAGAACTTCCCAATCTCCTGCTGTGAGGTAAAAGTAGATCAGCACCTGTGAAGAGGCTCTCCATCACCACATGGCCAAAAATGGCCTCTTTAATCACAACTTGGAGGATATTTCAGTCCCAGAAGAGCTAAGAGTTTAAAGCTATAAAATAGCAGGATGAAGGAAAGAAAAAGAAGTTTTTCTGTCATTCTAATGGCTTTCAATCTCACTTGAGGACCATTTTCTGGCTTAGAGGGTGAGATGGAAAGATTTCCAAAGATGAGCGATAAGTAAAGTGAGAAGGAGGAAGGTGAGGTTTTTACTCCATCGCTAACTTTCAGAAGCTGTAGTTTTAAGAAAAGTAGCAAGTAAGTGCTGGCAGTGTCAGCAGTAGACAGATTCCATTGGTTCCAGTATACTTTCAATCAGGTAGTACAGAAGAAAACCCATTTTATCTGTAGGATTGATGTAGGTGAAAAGATAAATTCTGCTTACAGCTGAAGCTTCCTTAGCTTGTAGAGCTAAGGATATAAGTCCATCACCAGCGCTTGTACCCTAGGGACAAGATTTTAGTTAGCAAGCCCTGGAGCACTCTCTCAAGGTATAGAAAGAGAAAATAGGCAGAAAGCTGGCAGTTCTAAACCAAATGGGGACAAGGGACACCCTTGCTTTCTGTGTGCGGAGTTCTGGATGCTGTTATGTTGTAGAAGTTGCACTGCAGGAAGCTGTGTCTCCATGGAAGGAAACAGCGCTGGAAACACTGAAAATGGAGATTATAGTAGGGTTTTTTGGAAGGAGGAGTTTTCAGAAGTGTTAATGTTTACAGACAAACTGAACTTGTAAGCTTAGTAAACTGCTTATTGAATTTACTGTCTTGCAGCGATTAGAAAATGGGCCAGAATGGGCCAAAGATTTTGAGTGGATACTATCAGCATGTGTCTTTGACCTTAAGTGATGAAAGAGGAGAAGGCAAGCACCCACTGCAGATGCTATAGGAGAGAGAGCAGTAGATGCAAATTCCAACCAACTTCTAGTGCTTCTCTAATTCTGGTGGTACTTGGAGCTCGTTTGGGCGGATTAGTAAGACAGAGTGCTACTGCCTGTGCTACTACCAATGCCAGGTTGTCAGAATGGATTCTGTAGCAGGAAAGTGTCACTTTGAGTGATATTTTCAGAAAAAAATATAATGTGGGTCTTGAACAGAACAGGCAGTGAAATGGGAAGAAAGGAGAGTTAAACCTGTCATGTGGGAAAGAAGTTTCAAGGTCCTGCTTTGAACTAAATGTAGCATCCTGGGAACTTCATGGTGAGCACATAGTATATACTGTACTATATACAGAAGCCTTCTGAGGGGAAGAGCTGCCTACAGAAAATGGAGCAGCAAAGATGACTTCTTGGCAGGGCAGTAAGAACACATTTCCCAGGTACATTTTAGGCCCTTATGTTCCAGGTTTCTTTGTATCAAGCACAGCTGGAAATGTAACCCAGATCACCCAGATCACAGACAGAGGCTTTAGCTGCAGAAACTCAAAAGCATCTGTCTAAAATGGCTTTTTTTTTTTTTTTTTTTACCTTCTGATATTCTTCAACACATTCAGATATGATTTGCTTCAGGTTGATTGCTTCACCTGTTGACAGGCTTGGGCTCAAGCTGAATGAACTGGTTTCAGAAGAAAACGCTTAAATTGAGTGTGTGTAATAACACTTCGTCCTGATTTCTTGTCTCTTCCTGGGACACTCATTTGCTTGAAGAGGGTTACATTATACAGGTTACATCCTGGGGAAGAAGGGGTGGGAAAGAGTGGTCTGTTTAGGGTCTCAGTCCCATGTACCTATGGAAGTAGAGGGAAAAGCCTGTGGGTTCAGGCTTGGATATGGGGAAAAGGCCAGGAGATGACACGAAATGGCCAGTGTCATCTGGAACTACAGAAGGAGGGAGCCCCAGCAGAGATGCAGAAGGTTTTGCATCTTTCCTGTCTAAAGCGATAAGTAAAGCATCTGGGATAGGAGCAAGCCATAGGGAGGGAGAAGGAGAAAGGAAGCATCACTCATTCTCTCTGGCATGCAAACAGGGAGGGGACCAATGGGAGTGACGGGAGACTGATGTCCCCAGGTGAAATAGTCCTGAGGCATGGTTTTCTGAAACCTTGAACCATTTGTGTAAAGCTGTAGGGAAATCACAGTTGATGCACAAGTACCTGTGACAACCAAACTGACAGAGGAATTCATATAGGAGATGCAGAAGGAGCTGTGAGCCAGAGGCTTTGGGGATCCTTCCACTAACTCCAAGGAATGTATCTTCATTTCTTACCTCACTTCTTCTTTACGTTCTGTAGAGCCTCTTGCTCTTGCTCTACATGAGCAATTTCATGAGCCTTATGCTGAGGAGACCCAGGGAATATTTTGGGCTCACTGGTGAAATCTCATTGCTGTTGCTAGGAGGGTCGAAGGGGAGGACCCCATGCTGAGAGTCTTCATCAGTAAAGAGCCTTGCTTTGTATTTATTTCTTGGGTTGGGAAAGGCACCTTGGCTAATGCTAGGTGAGACCCAGGGCTAGGTGCAGCAATGAGATTGGAGTGTCACTGTCATTGCAGAAAGGTTCAGAAGAGCTACAGGATCTGGTGGGTACAAAGTCTGCATTTATTTTTGGAGGTGGCATAGTTTTAGCTGTGTGAACTAAGTACCATCAGACTATCCTTACGGTTAGTAGCAGATGCTCTTATCTAAGCCTTGCATATGTTGTGGCATTAGACCAGTTAAAAACTTGCATTATTTTTATGACTTAGGCTGGAAGAATCTCAGGTAAAGAGAGGCTTTAGAAGCATTACCTGTGCAAAATTTAGAGCTGACTGTGCTTGGGCCTGAGATACAGAAGAGGAAAAATTAAAAACCCAAGAGAGTTGGAGCAAGATGAATCTGACTGCATTTTATCTCTGTGTTATTTAACTCTAGGTGAATAAATTGGTGCTGAAATAATGGTACATGTGGCACAGGAGTGCTGATACCGCTAACCGCACTTCCACTTTTCAGTGTAGCAGCTTATCTGAGCTTGGTCCCAGTGGTTAGTTTTGGGCTCAAGAGATAGCATGGTAAATGATGTGTGGTATACACAAAGCATGCTGCCAGCTTGAGTTTCTTTTTTATGGTGTTTAATTTTTGTATTACCATAATTGAAAACTGCCTGCATTGTTTCCTGAAACCTAGGGAGAGGCAAGACAGTTGCCAAAGTAACATCGTCTTTACATTTCACCAAGTCACTGTAATGCAATTGCCTTGCCCTTAACATCTTAAAAGAGTAGCGAAATGGAATTTTACTTCAGAGGAGAAAATAAGCGCAGGTTGCAAATAGAACAGGATTCCGTGCCGTTAAGTGGATTATACTCCTGTCAGGGTACTCCAGATTTTACAGACACAAATCTGAATTTAACATATGGCCCCAGCCCTAGGCCAGGGTCCTGTTTGAATTATTCCAGGCTTGTACGTAGAAAGCTGTGCTCCAAACATGAATCCAATTACCAGCTGTAGTCAGGCAATTGAACGGCCACAGAAGAAATACTCTAATAGATGGGAGGGGGAAGGAAAGAGGGGGAGGAGAGGAGAGAGGACTATGATTTGTGTGGTAATCAAGAAGAGAAGGTCAATTGTAATAGAACAGGCTGGTTTAGAAGACAAAGCTAATGCAGGATGCCTTCCACTCTGTTGAGGGATGCTATCAATAGATCTACTGCTTTCATTACAAAAAATGTCACTAACTGACAAGATGAATATAGGCAGCGAAAGAAGGGCTTTTGATGGATCAGGTGATTAAAACCTAGGCTGCAGATGAGCAATTAACAAACGCCGTACTGATGACCTGTACAGGAACTTAAGAATATGAAGGGAGGAACGGAGAAGGTGAGGCAGTGTGCACACACATGCAGCTGTTTTTGATTGATGGATGACACTGGATAGGCTTTTAAGCATGTTTCAAACTACTGTAAAGTACTGAATAGAAACACCAAAAATGCCTACTGTCCCCTGAAAGTATATGGTTTTGTTAACTGTGTTACTGCAATTTGAGCAGCTAGCATTCTGCTTTTCTAGAGGCGGCAGGACCAGAAATGAATACCTATTGATCACTCTTTGTATGATGACTGTGCGCAGTAGCTGCTCAAAGCCTGGCTTTGAAGCGTCTGCTGTGTCAGTGGACAAATTATACATTTCAGCTGCTCATTTACTGACAGCAGCCTGGGCAGATGACACTCTGACTCCTAGAAAATATATATATGTTTTTTTCCTCCCCATCTCAAAAGATCAGGATTTCTGAAGAGATCTGAAGACGTACTTTCTGCTAAGTCTGAGAAACGTCAGCTAAACATTCAGTGCCCTCCTCTACGCTACAGATCAACCTATAAATCAGAAGGATAAAGTTCTTGGCTACGTACATTTTGTTTACTGCTGTTTACATCATGTTATATGTGATTCTTGAGATATGGTAAATGAGCTAAGACTTTCATCAGTTTTAAAATGCTGGCTTTGATCAATGAGAAGAATTGATGGTCAAAAAGCTTCTAGAGCAGTGAACATTCAATTTGTGGTTGAAAGAAATGCTATGGATTTCTTGAAATATTTCTGGGATTTTAATTAAATCTTTCATAGCATGAAGTGCTGAACTACAACATTTAGGGGGAACATAAGAAAACCTAAATGCTTTGTTGGAAACATCAGCATTTTCTTTTCGGGAGAAAACAGCTTTTTTTAAAAGTGGGGCATAAGAAGTTTTAATGAAATGTCGAAAGCTATTTATTCTATAAAAGCATATGGTGTTAATGTATCCATCAGTGCTGATAAATCCATCATGGCTTAATCTGTTGTGCTCAGTGAGGTAACAGGACAAGAAACAGCCATCTGCTTACCATATTTGATTGCTGTTTCTTTGCACAAATACAGTCCTGCTTTCAGCACTTAAGAGTGATTAGCTGTAACTTATGGAGCTTGCTGTGGCTTACCCACTGAGTAATTACTGGAGAAAGCAATCGCAAGAGCATCTGAACATGGGGGCAAATTGTTAGCAACTACATTTGTGACAAGTTTAAGGTCTAAAAAATCTTCCTACAAGTGTGCCATAAGGGAAAGAAAAAAAGGGCAGAGCACAGTCTGTAGAGGATAGGGATGTCTATTACAGATATTTTCCAAAGCCTAACCCGCAAAAGCTTGAAAAGCCTGATTTCCTTCCCCTCCAAGCCCCCAAGGCAAAACTGTCCTTGATTAAAAAAAGGGGAAAGATTTTAATTGCTCTTTCTCTCGTGTTCCGAGCTGGGTAATTTATTTTTCCAGTAGCTGCGCTAGTTCAGGGATGGAGCTTTATGCTGCATCTCCCTCCCTATGCAAACCTGGGGCTGGGATGGAGACAGGGGCCAAGACAAAAGCTTCTGTCCCACTGCTTTAATAGGTCATTTTATTTAGCACGTTAAAAGGAGCTAGTCCTTCTTTTTTTTTTTAGAATGGTCATTTTGGGGAGACCTACTCCCCAAACCTAACCTCTGTGAATCCCCATCCTGTCCTGGCATTTCATCAGCCAAACGTTTGTTTACACAGTGCCAAATTAAATGTATAGCAAAAGAGAATTCATTTAGAAGAACAGCCTAAGATACTCAGAACAAGCCCAGAGTGCCTCTTCAAACACTGATTTTGTCCTATTTTAAGTTCTTAAGTAGCCTTTGAGGTTTTCTTATAACTACTTACGATACTTAAGGCAATTTTCTTTTTCACTGCCTATAACCCTTCTCCTTTTGCAGCATTATACTACCTTTTCTCCCTGCCACTAACGACCCCAAATCTCCTCCTTTTTTCCCCCACTATTCCTCTATGGGAAAATTAATACGAAACTTTGTCTTGCCTGTCACTGGGCTTTCCTCCAAAAAAAGTCTTAACAGTGACTTTAGAATTGCATTGACCTGACGCAAAAATTAATTTCTCTTAAATGCATGATGTAGCTCACTGAAGTGCTTTGGGATATGTGCAAGATTTTAGATGTCATGCAAATAATGTATGTGTATTTTACCTCTCTGATAAGAGTCATCTCTATCTCAAGATTGTGCTCTCTTTGATCACTGAAACAGACTTCCTCCTGAAGCAAAGGTAACCTTCATCAACCAAACAAAGCTGTTAGAACTGCAGCCATGTTTAAGGGGACTGCCTTGAGGGGTTTTTGAGAGATAAGACAGGTCTTTTGCAGTGCAAGGTGAGGCTGAGATCCTGTCTTTTGTGTAGTTCTGCCCACAAAAATTCACTTAGAACATAGTGGTGAAGATTTTCCCTGGCGCTCTTGGGCTGCATAGCCAGAGCAAAACTCAGCCAAATTTAGGTGGATGGCTAAGGGTGGCCTGAGGTCCATCTGCTGGACCTTTTCTCTCTCCAAAAGGTGGTTAAGCTCAAAAAATGCAGAATTGTGATGGAACATAAAAAAAAAGTCTGCTTTTTCACATTAGGGTGAATTAAAAATGACTGAGTATAACTGAGAAGGAAGGAAGTAAAAAAAAAAAAAAAAAAAGATTTTAAACAATTCCTCCTTTCCTTGCTTTGTCTTTCTCAGGAGGGTTTGTAATGCCAATTTTCAGCCCATTCAGTTATAGGAAATTCAGAGCAGCCTTCTCTGTTTTCAAGGGGGCTTTCTTGCCCTACTGAGGAGGCTCAGCCTCTCTCTATGGCAGCTGCTGCCCCCCAGCCCCTTGCAGAGATCCTTGCTCTCTCCATTCCGTGGTCAGCTGCTCCCCAGGAATGGACACAACTTGCCTTTCCCTCCTGAAGAGAGGAACACAACCAGTAGGCACACATCTATGAACAGATATGCCAAATAACCAGAACTTCATCAGTAGGTTTCTTTACTTCCTCTTTCTCAATAGAAGGAGCCCAGCCAGGCTCAAATGTTCGCTACCTCTTGGGTCCAAAAGCAATCAATCAATCGACTTGTATTCAAGCATCTCCAGAGGTGCAAACATGCTGTGTCAGTGCAACTCCAGAAGTTCAAAGCTAATACAAAGATGTTCCACATATTCATTTGAAAATAGATCCTAGAGGAAGATGTTTGGTCCTAGCTTAATGTCTGCTGTAGTTAAAAAAGATAGGAAGAACAGTTAGAGAAAGAGTATACCGTTGCAGTAAAATCCAGGTTCTGACTGTTCCAGAGCAACCAGATCTCTTTAAATGTACTTAATTCTGTAGCATGTATGTGCTCATTCTAAGTATTTTTTTCTACTTCATATATTTTCTGAGTGAAGGTTTAATCCTCTTTAAGTATCTGGTGACAGAATTCATTTGCAATCTAGAAGAAATGGGAAGATGTTTTCCCCGGGGTAGTCCTCACTTTGCCTCATGATAAGCCCTTTTCATTCAAAGCAACTGACTTTTCTTTCCATGCCATAACATGCTGCAGTACTAATTCCATCTTTGCTTTAAGAGCTGGAGTCACCAACAGGGAGTGATTGTGTTGTTGCTCTTTACCATCGCTAGGAAGTGGTGACTTTTGTTTGCTGCTATTGTTGACTGGATATGTGCCAGAGCCATACAGCAAATTAAATATTATACATCACCCATATAACCCCTGGCTAATTTAGATCCAAAGTAATTGCTTTTAGAGTAATTGATTTACATCTATAGCTGATACTTCTGCGTGTCTTTTGTTGTTTTAATTATCTAATGATCCGATTGTGCAAACAATACAGGAAAAAATCTTCATGTTTATTTGCTTCTGCATCACAGAAAGTCAACAATTTGAAAAGCAGAGATTTGCAATCCAAGTTACGTAGGACCTTTAACCTGGCCATCAATTTGACCTGCACAAAGCAACGTGCACATTTAAGTACATACATTACACTTAAGTAATATCCTCTACTGTGCAGCAAATGAATACTTAAGTTCCCTGCTTTATTATGTGATCATGGGATTTGCTTTTTGACAAAGAATGAATCTGGGTACTATTTTATTAAGGAAAATGCAAGATTTAGGAAAGGCTGGTGTTTTTTGGAGGTATTGTGATTTGATATTTGAAAGTGGGAATTATTTGATGTATAATCATTGCATTTGAGAACGTAGGATGCAGTCAGTTCTTAGCTGATTACTTTCACTCGTTCATTATTATTAATTTATAATTCAGCTTCTTCCAATATAATAAGTTAGTGTCTCAGACATGACTGCAACAGTGAAAAATGTAACAAAAGAGCAAAGGATCTGTGGAAGGGTGGAAGGTGATATTGTTTCATTCCACCACTGCTGGCTGCAAAATCTGCTTGTGATGACAGGTGGAAAGCCTGTCATCAGCAGGGGGCTGGAAGTTGGGAATCCATTTGCAGGCCAGTCCCCAATCATTATGTGAGTCTGAAGATGAGAAGGCAAAAAGTTGATGATGCTTTTGTGGAAATCAGAGATGAACGGACTGAAATCCACAGGAAAACTGAAGATGTGAAAGAGGACAGTTAGGATGAGAGAAGGAGTGAAGGCGATGTCAAAAAAATTCTATGTAGGATATGGACCACACAGAAAGCAAACTGTTTTGACACTCTGGGATATCAAAAGCTTTTAAAAGTGGATGTTCCTTCAAGCACCTTGTCAATAATCATATCTGAAATAGTCTAAACTTTCACTACATTGGAATTCATTGTAATCATGATTCAACAAACATTTCTGGAGGAGATTGGCAAGATTTTCTCCAGCAATATTCTAAGTCATATTTTTTTGTTGTTGCTGGGACATGGGATGAATGTGATCAAAATAAGGCCTATCATTGTCAGAGCCTCTGAATTTGGTCAGTTTCCTGCAGATTATGTTCCTACTGCAGAACAGATCTGATAGTATTTCCTCTCTTCTTGCTCTCCCCCATGCAGTTTTCTGTTATTTGCACAGAAAGAAGGATGTAATTGTAATTTACACCAATACTGGACTTTTCACAACAATCTAGTGCAGATTTTATAGAGATGCTTTTCAGCCCTAATACTATTTAATTTCTTTGGCCTTTTAAGTAGCTGCAAGTAACCTTATGACCACCAGAATCTTCTCTATCCTGTGCAATGCCCCTTCCAGAAAATTATATGCATATTGCCACCTACTTTATTGGTGTTAAATTAGCTATAGCTTATATTTATATTATTATCTTTGTAAGTACATTTTTTTTCCTTCTACTTCCCATTGCTGTATGCTGCATATATTGTTTTACAAGGTTTACAAACTGCTTTCATAACTGTAAAATCCATGAAACTAAGAGTTTAAAATAGAGTCACATAGTGCTTTGAAAAAGTTGCTCTCATTTTTTAGTCATTTGTCAGGTAATCAATTTAAAGGTCTTGTATATTGCCTTCTCAATGTGTAGGTATAACTCCTGTAAGCATTAATAGGAGCTACATTTCCTATTCACTGGAGACCATATTTAATTTGCTTTTCATTCTTTCATCACATAGATTACAGTAACCTGATGTAGGTTAAAAAACTACAGTATATTTGCAAGTATTTTCAATATTCCATTTTAGCAACCTTGTCTTAAAATTTATTCTAGCCTGAGAAGTGAAAGGTATTGATTTTATCACATCTGTTTCCTAGTAACGTGTTCAAAGATAACATGGCACCCTCTCCGGGTTTTATTTCATAACTAATATATTTAGAGGAACATAAATCTGACTCTCTGCATTGATTACCCACCCCAGGGAAAAAGACTCAGTGGATTAAAATTCTGACACAGGAAGCTCCTGAGGGAGCTGC
This sequence comes from Pavo muticus, assembly GCA_016647715.1. Lineage (NCBI taxonomy): Eukaryota > Metazoa > Chordata > Aves > Galliformes > Phasianidae > Pavo > Pavo muticus. The sequence continues at coordinate 59,688 of JACDJE010000777.1, forward strand.
TGTCAGAGCAACTGTCCGGGCAAATTAGAGGTGGGCCCAAAGCAGGGTGAGCAAGCAGAGAGCTCAGAGATCTGTGGGCATACCAAAACCAAAACCCCAGCAGTTTTAAGAAGAAAAAAGATTTTGAACACGGTCTCGAAAACCCTGGATTAAAGAGATTGAATTTCACCCTGCAGCAAGTGGGCATGTTGCATGTCTCCCTGCTGTCTTGCATCAGTGCTGAAATTGGTCTAGACATCTGGAGGCTACTACATTATCCAGATTTTCCTAAATTTTATATATGTAGTGTATGTAGAGAGACTTTTAGATGGACAACCTTGTGTTCTTTCATAGTTAGGAAAATCTTTTGTGTTTCAGCTGCACTTTTGCATAGACAGAGGTTTCTTTAGGGATACTGAGATTTAGACAGATATTTTTGGTATAAGAATATGGAATAAGACAGCCAAGTGAGTTCACTTGCTGTTAAAATTGTAAAGAACCAGTATTAAGATTTCAGCAAATCTGCCGCATAAGTAATGCTAATAATTTTAGAGCTTCCTACAGACTCCATTTAGGACAGTATGCTTGTAAAGACTGTCAGATCTTACCAATGGAAATTCAGTGAAAGCCATAACAATTTTACAACTTAACAATTCCACAGTCATTTTCAGGCACTTGATATCACGTGTGGTTATTTAAGAGTATCTTACTTTTCTTTTGGTTCACAAAGAAAAAATATGCATTTGCTAGCTAACTTTTCATCCCTGCCTTGGAGCTTGACTGATCATTTCTTTCATCAGAGGTCATCTGCGCTTCTAAAAATGAAACCTGTGTGGCCATTGTTTGTTCAGTTGTTGCATATTAGCTCCTCAGTGGTTAAAAAGATCTGAACAAATAAGAGGGCTTACCCTACATTATATTACCATTTATTAGTAGGAAATTGAAGTCTAGAGATTATTATTAAGCCTCAGCCACTGAAGGCTACCCATAGTCTGATAAAGACCCCTCAAACTGACCCTTGATCAGGCCGCATTAGGAGGATTTTACCCTTGTTACTAATTAAACAAACAGATCTGATGGTATTATTCTTTTTCATAGCCATTTCATGACATCAGCTCTCCCTTGCACCCATGGACAAAGAGAATCATGTTCCTCTTTGGGATGCAACGGTATATTAAGGGCCTGACACTGGGCCATCCAGTGCTCAGTTGCCCTGTTATGTTTAACATAGTGGTGTATCAGGTGTCAAAGGGCTTCTCATTGAAGTTTGGGGGAATGAAGACAAAGTTTCCATTAAAATAGAAACTTCACAGACTTTGTTTTTCAGATGGAAGAAAAGCAACTTAATGTCTGACAGAGAATGAAGGAAGGAGTAGCTTGCTAAATCAGAGGCATAGGCATAAAGAAAGAGGGCATTTAGGTGATTTGAGTGCCTTTCTGTTACTTTACTCACCTTTCTATTAAGACTGCATCTTTGCAGATTAGTTCCTTCACTTCCAGGTAGGTATAATGTTAAGGTAATGAACCCTTCAAATTCTGCAGTGTTGCAGATGGAAATTTCATTTTGAAGGGCATAATCTCTGCACCAATGTGACTTAAAAGTAAATAAATTCCAAGCAGTGTATTTATTATTTTGTGGGAAAAGTCATCTCTACTTTATACAAATAGAATTCACTGGAAACAAAATAGAGATGGATTTGAGGCTTATTTTTTTCTTCTGATTTTGACTGCATGAGGGAAACCCAATGGTTTATACAGAGCTGCAGTCAGATCAGAACATCCAGCCTGAATAACAGAAAACCCTGTTGCTCATTGGATGACACAAAGAATAATTCTGTCACCCTGCTGTGGACTCCACCACCTTCTCATCCCAGTGATGGAAAAGATGTTAGCAGGAGACAAAATTATATGTGTGTATAATTAAATAAATTATCAGCTCTTCTTCCCAACATTACTGGTTTTGTTTTTTCTCTTTATTACAATGTGTTCTTGGAGAAAACCTGTGGGCCAGGGGCTTGGTGCTCCATGCACGGGAAGAGGCTGTATTATGTATTTCTCTTTAGTTATTTCATATAACAGAAGCATTATGACTTACATAACTTAGTTATGACTTAACTTCAAATGAATTAGAAAACATTTTTTAAAAGATCAATTGAAATGTTAATATTTCTAGCCAAGAAAAAAATGCGTTTACAGTTGTTGACATCTTGCTCTAGTTGCTATTTTTCCTCACTGTTGAAAAGAATAGATTGCATCTTACTTTTTTTGATCCTAATTTCTTGCATTAAGTTTTATCAATAATTTTCCTTATTCTTTTTGTGTTCCAGACTGTAAGCATGCTGCACAGCCAAACTTCTGATCCTAATGAACGTGACTCTACTGCCCTGTCTTTCTTTCTTACACATTTTCATGAACGTGTACATGTAAGCCCCTCTAGCAGAAAGTCAGCACTTGGAGGTCAGTGAAATCCCGTGTTGGTGTCATCTGCCTTAATGCCTCCTTTACACTAACCGAGGCATAGAGAGGTCAGAGGCTTTCCATTTGCTCTTTCACTTGCAACATACCCATCTTAGCCATCATATTTACCAGATCACAAAATGCATTTTTCAAAGCAGTGTACGCTGCATAGGAGTCACAACATAAATTGCTCTGGGAAAGATGGATTTGCCAAAAAATTACTAACAATCTATACATCTTTATAAAAACAGGATCAATTCTGAAGAAACTGCATTTATTTTATTGCTCTGATGACATAGGAACTTGAATTTCAAGACAAATATTTATTGTCAAACACTATAAATTGTCATTAGTGCAGCTCAGAATTTTTTCTTTAAAGTGTCTTCTATGAGGAAATTAAATCTTCTGGAAAGCAAAGCATTTTGTAGAAAAGTTAACTTAGATCAATCTTTTCTGTAGAGGAATTGATGAAAAGAGTAAATGGTTGAAGATTATGATTTCATTATTTCTGTAATATATTTTTTCTTTGGGTTTTGGATACCATTTGTAGTTTTATTAAGACTTCAAAATTGAAAAAGGAAAATTTAATTTTGTAAAAAGAAATTTTATATTAACCTTAAATGAATTTTAGGCTTTTTTTGTTTGTTTAGGCTTCCATATTGCAACAGAAAGTTCTAAAAATCACAGAAAATGCTATTTTGGGAAGTCTGTATTTGCTTACACTGTTGAGATTTTAACATGTGCTTTTGCTTGAAGCTATGGTGAGGCTGAGAAACTTGTTTTCACGACCTGCTAACTTGGGAAAATTAGATGCAGGAAAGGAGCTATCTCCAATGTGAGCAGTGCAGACATTGGAGAGAAGAGTTGCATGAGCCTCAGGGCATGGTGAAACTGAACCTAAGCTCACCCATGGATGGCACTGACATTATTATGGACCTTCTGCAAGGGCTTTTGTGTGATACAGTGTATGTATATAGCTGCTTTCTCATGGTTTTCAAGAGACCAAAGTCTTCAGGTAAGAGAAAAGGAATAATTACTTCCTATGGATGTGATATGGAGAAATTAAGATTATACTTAATGTCACAGGAAATCTATGGATAGATTCATGATTAACCCATTTTTCACCTTATTATAGTTCCGTTTTTAATTTGATTTACACCTTCTTCTTCAAGGCATATGTACCTACATGTCTTCTGAGGCAAACTTGTTGTTTTCAGTTTTTCTTTGTTCATTTATGATCTCTCCCTTGTTCTGCTAGGATAATGATTTCTATAGAAGAATCAACAATCAATTAATTCATAATTATAAAACCGTGGTATCTGAGATACTACTGCAATGATTTTTCTGGATATAAGCTGTTCTTTGAATAGCAATGGTCATAATTACATACTAATAAAAGTGATAAAAGGCTTGAAAATACCTTCTATAGAGGCATCCTATTTTAATAAGGATCATCAGTGTGCATTTTTCCCTAGCTTAAAACTGAGCACATAGATTACGTCAGAATAGTACATAAATTCTTCCTATGTGTTTTACAGTATCATAGTATAACGTTTGTACTTACACCTAATAAGTCACAGAGTCACAGAATCAAGTGGCTCTGTCCCAAGACAGCCCGTACTTTTCTTTTTCATTTGGTTGTTTTCCTTCCTCTTTCATGGAGAAGAACATCTCCTGAAGCTGGTGGCCTATCAGCCTCAGTGGTATGTGCATGTATAACACATCCTGTAAGCTGGTACTGTGACATTAGGTGCCCTCTATGTAAATCTCCTCTTGAAATACAGATGTGCTGTGAGCTGATGTGAAGGATGAAATGTGAAGCCAGAAGGAATCATACCTGTTGAAGTGCATCCAAAGGAGGGCCACAAGAATGATCCAAAGAATGGAACCTCTCTGAGGGCAGGAAGAGAGAGCTGGGGCTGTTCAGCCTGGAGAAGAGAAGGCTCCGGGGAGACCTGATAGCGGCCTTTCAGTATCTAAAGTATCTATAAGTCAGAAAGGGACAGACTCTTTGACAGGGTCTGTTGTGATAGGACAAGGGGAAATGGTTTCATGCTAAAAGAGGGAAGATCTAGATTGGATATAAGGAAAAAGTATTTTACAGTAAGGGTGGTGAGTCACTGGAGCAGGTTGCCCAGAGAGGTGATGGATGCCCCATCCCTGGAGACATTCTGGGTCGGACCAGATGGGGCTCTGAGCACCCTCATCTAGCCGTAGGAATCCCTGTCCATTGCAGGGAAATTGGGCTAGATGACCTGTAAGGGTCCATTCTAACTCAAGCAAAATCTATGTTTCTTGTGTAAGATAATAAGATAGTTGCAAGGGATGGGAGAAAGTAAATAAATCAAAGCAGGTATGTTAAAGCATTCTTTTATCCATAACATTCCCAGAAAGTGAAAGATGGGGGGAATATTTTTGGCTTTTTTTTTTTTTAATATTCTGTGTGTCAGTTGTGAAACTGTTCTTCAGAAATAACTTGGGCATTAGGATGTAGTGTTTGAGAGAGATCAGCAGTGCGCTTCTACATCTCTCTTTTGTGTTATGTTCAAACATTTGGTACAGAGACAATTCACTGCACATCTTAGGAGGGAGAGAAATCTTTCTTTTCCGAAGACTTGCTCTTAGGGATGGCATCTACTGGAAAGAAAAATTAATCCTATCTGTGTAATTACAGACATTATCAGTAGTGTGAGGAATTGGGTTGTTTGGCTCTGAATTCTTCAATTTGAGCCAATCTGTAATTCAGGAGGAAGCCGACTGCAACTCCTGAGACGTGTTTGCTTTGCAGTTTTATAATGCTTTGTATTGGGGTCTTCCTTAACTGCAGCCCTTCAGAAAGAACGAGGTATGGAAAGAATGATGGGCATGAAACTGCACATGTATAGCAGTTACCCAAATACACTGTTTATTTTACTTGCATATCTAAAAAGTATAAGCAATTCTAAGTCTACAGTCTCATGTCTCCTCTTTTATGCTATAGTAGATCAGTAGCTGTCTTAAATTTCCTTTTTTTTTTTGGCTTGCTTGAGGTTCAAATTCAGCAGAAAAAAATCAAAGCTACAGAAGTTTGCTATACAAGTATGTGTTTGTTTATATGTGTAGATATGTGTGTGTATATAGGTATATATATACATATATGCATGCAAATATAGATAAAGATGTATGTATATATATAAGCACATATACATATAGGCACACACACAACATATACATGTAGACAAATATACAGATATGTGTATATGTCTCCAGGGAGCATGTAGTAGGTGGTTGGAAAAGATGTTTCAAAAGCTATAATAACTCAATCATTGCTTTCTCTTTATCTTTGGATAGTGAACTTTTTGCTCTTGTCTGCTTCCTTGTGGAGTACTGTGTCCAGTTCTGGGCTCCCCAGTACAAAAAAGACAGGGATCTCTTGGAAAGAGTCCAGCAGAGGGCCACAAAGATGGTGAAGGGCCTGGAGCATCTCTGCTATGAAGAACGGCTAAGTGAACTGGGTCTGTTTAGCCTTGAGAAAAGAAGACTGAGAGGGGACCTGATCCAGGTCTATAAATATCTAAGGTGTAGGGGGCAAAGTGGCGAGGCCAGACTCTTTTCAGCGGTGTGGGGAGACTGGACAAGGGGAAACGGCCAGAAACTGGAGCATAGGAAGTTCCGCACAAAGTGCGCAAGAACTTCTTTACGGTGAGGGTGACGGAGCGCTGGAACAGGCTGCCCAGGGGGGTTGTGGAGTCTCCTTCTCTGGAGATAATTCAAGACCCGCCTGGACGCCCACCTGTGTGACCTGGTGTAGGGAACCTGCTTTTGCAGGGGGGTTGGACTCGATGATCTCTGGAGATCCCTTACAGCGCCTACGATTCTGTGATTCTGTGATTGTGTAATTGCACTGGCTTTTGCCATGTGCTGATTTGAGTCTGTTCCCAGCTAAATCATTTGAGAAAAGAATTCGGATCTTCTCATGTTACTTGGATTTTGGATAAATTCAAGAAATTCATACCAGTAGGATAAATTCAAAGAAAGAGAAATTGTGCTAGTTGCCTTGCTGTTTACTTCCCTGCATAACTCCCTTTTTGGCTTCTTTATAGGAAGTTTTCAGTGATTCTGTTTTTTGTTTTTAGCTCTTTGGAACAGTGGTGAAATAAAATTTTATATTTTGTGAATGCAAATAGTAGGCTTTACAGAGAAACTTACTTAGATTTTCTTTCCAATATCAAATGTTGTCTTTAGGCCATGATGTTTAAAAGGCCTGTGAGGTTTATCTGACATTTTTAGCTACTGAGGATGGATTAACAAGTTGCTTGAAGAATAGGAAAGGGAAAATATCTTAACGTATATAAACTATACAAAAACTGAGACATAGTTCATGATTAAAAAGGAGGTTGTATGTTTTTAATTACTTCAGTTGCGACACTTTGTGCTTTAGTTGTTTCAAGAATTCATTCTATTGGCCTTAGTGCATTGATACTTCATAGACGCGTATAGTAAGTGATAACTGACTGATGTTTTAAAGCCATGATTCAAGAACATATTTTGGCACATGCTGATGCCTGTTCAGGTAAAAATATAGTAAATTAAAGCACTGCCTTGAATGGACTGAAGTGTGAACTCATATGCCTTCTTGAGTCATGGTCAAAGTAATACTCTCTCAAGTTAAACCAATTGCATGTCTCATTATTTTAGCACTGAAAAGTGTAGAACTCTAGTCTTAGCCATTTTTTCTAAGTGACTTTATTTTATTCTTACCAAAAAAACTTTCCTCAAACTTATCACCACTGGAAGGAGGACAAGGCATTGGTACCAAGACTTTGATCCATCTGGAACAAAACATGATCAGCAGCATCAAGAAAATGACTTTTCCAATGTCGTTGCTATGGAAATGTCAATAAGTAGGGAAGTAAATTAAATGATCTTGTTGCATCTTTTTTTTTCTGTTGTTCTTTTCTAGCTGTGTATGCAAAGGAAGATACTCAGAACATCTTAGTGTTATGCCAGTGACTGTCACTTGAATGTCATTCAAAATGGCCATTAGATCAGTAGGTCTGACACGGAAGAGGCATTCTGCCTCTGTTCTGGAAATGAGAGACTGAAAATCAGCAGTGTCCCTTCAGAAACTATGCCAGAGCAGAGGCCTCCCTGCCCAAGGGCAAACAGTGCTGCAGGATGCTCAGCAGCAGCCCTCAGGTTTGGTCTCTCCACTGTGGCAGCAGGCCGCTATTTGGGCCTGCCAGCAATGCCCAGCCTGAAGGGTTTTAATTGCTGGCACTGACTGCCCTTTTGTTTTTATGTATTCCCCCTCTCAGTGTGCCTTCCATTATGGTTTGTTGGCAGCTCTGAAATGCTCATAGTTCCAGCCGTGATTGCTTTCATAAGAGTCATGAGAGAGTGCACCTTTAATATTATCTGCACTGTAGGTAGAAAGCAATAGTTATCGTTGGCAGCATGCCAGTGAATAGAAAGTGACATTTTAAATGGACACTACTGGTGCATCAAGCAGATGAAATTAAAGGGAGGCTGTGACAGCTAATGAAAGGCTGGTATGGGAAATGTCCAGGGTGAATGTGTTGTTTACCAGCAAGTGTACCTGATTGGATGGGGATACAGCTGATTGCAATTCACAGTGGGAATAAGGAGCTATTGCGTGACAAATGCAGCTCTCCCAGGATGGAGTTAGTTAGTCCTTGCCTGTGGAGATTCATAGGTTAAGCAACATCATCTGAAGTGCCATCAGCAGTGACTGGGGTTTCTTTGGCTGAGAAAGAACTTTTTGCTGCTTCACGTGGGGAAAGCAGCCTCTTGCAGCACATTTCCAGAGAAAAAGCACAAATGCACAGAGAACAGATTTTAAAAACAGGAAAGCAACCTGGTATCTTGCCTTCTCTGAAAAGGTTTAAAAAATAAATATAAAAATTAAAAACCACCATAATAATTGTTATTAATATCACATAATAAGTTAAGAATAGTTAATTGTATTTGCACAACTCATATCACTTGCCAACAACAGCTAAGACTGACTTACAAAAAAATGTGTGTGTAGAAACATAAAGGAATCTACATAGGCTTAATAAAGCCTGTGTGCCAACTTCTAGTCCCTGTGAAGTGAGTAAGGCCTTAAGTGATCAGGAGTAAGGCCTCAGTGTGACTAGGAGTTGGATCACACTGGCTATCCAATGATACACCACTGCTTTCATCAATGTATTGGATAAAACAGTCATTTTTGAATACAGCTATTTTAACAGGCATTTATAAAATACTGATTTTGAAAATGTAAAAAAAAAAAAAGAAAAAACGACAAAAAAAAAAAAAAAACAATATTAAAATTTGAAATAAAGCCTATTTATTGCAGCCTTTCTGGATTTATTTTTAAGATTTTTTTAAAAGTGAATGATGCATTTTAGATTTGTTCTCTTTTGAGCCCATTTTCATTTATGTACAATCACAGTTCAGTGTTAAAATTACAACAAAAGAAAGGCTATATTTTGAAAAAAATCAAGCACTGTTTGCATCCAATAACTGATTTGAAGCCAGAGTTCCCAACGCAGACATCCAAGCTGGATCTGCAAATGTATTTAGCAAAAGTTAGGAATGAGGTCTACATGTGTCCTAGCATTTTTGCATGCTAAAATAAATACCATCATACTTCCTGAGCTTTCTGAGCACTCGCTAAGAAAGAAGGTGCAAGTTAAAAATTGCTCTGCCTATAAGTATTTCGGTATATATATATATATGTGTTTGCTTATGCATGCATATATAAAAAATATAAATTATCTCATGTTATCAGTAGCAAAATCCAAAATAATTTTAGATGCACAGCTTTGCCATTTCTTTCCACAGTGGATTAAGTCAGGTAGTCGATGAAACAGTGGATTTTTTTGTTGGCATAAGGTTTTTTCTTCCTTTGTGGAGCTGAGGGGCTGGCAGATATTGAACCACTGGATTCTGTGAGCTCCTAAATAATATTGCTCAAAGAAGATCCATATCCACATCATTCCAAGAATCCTGCATGGTTCTATCTGCCAGTGGTTCAAGATTCAACTCATCAGTGGCAATTATAGGAAACTACAAAAAAAGAGACAGTGATGTTATAAGCTCATGAAATATAGCTATAACTAGTAGATAGGATTGTTTCAAGGCATGATGTAAAAGGAATTTGCAGGTATGTTTTTTTTTTCAAGCAGCTTTATTCTTCTCAACAAGGACCTTTTACTAGTCAATTATTTAGGATCAGGTTGTTAGTTGTGATTGAACAGAGTTCAAATTTAGAAACCAGGAGGCCAGTGAAAATGAGAAGCTGGGACTTAGAAGAAATAAAGATTTGAGTCTACAATTGAGTTCTCATTCTGCCCATTTTCTTTGGTTACAAAGCCCATGAGCATAGCTGGCATTCAGAAGGCACTGCTAAGACCAATTGTATGGATTTTCCAGCCTTAGAGCTGGCTCACCCTGCAAAGGGCAGATGCTGAGACTAATAGTTTCCACATACTGTTTATCTGGAACACTAAGAAGAAATCTGCTTTTGATTTCCTGTAACTTCATCTGTTCCTGACTTGATAGGGTGGTTGGATATGATGGTCTTAAAGGTCTTTTCCAACTTAAGAGATATGATGATTCTACGATTCAACTTGGTCCCTGAAGTGAAAGGGGAACAAACAGAAAACCCCAGGCTGATTTCTGGGTCTGGAAAAGGCAAAGACATAGATAAGAAAGGGTCACAGGTCTAAGGGTGTTATCCCAGGGCTGCTTTGAAGGCTGGGAAATCCCCACTCTCTGGGAAGGGAAGGCTACAGAAGCAGAGATGGACTGGAAGACTTGATTTTCTCTGAGTGTTCTGTGACCATGGGGCATAGGGCCAGGTAAATCTGTAGATGCGACAATTCAAATTTGAGTTATCTTAACAACTGTGGCTGCAACGTAGACATCAAAACATCCTTGTAAAGGATCTGTGTCCTTTTCTAAGAAATGGGCACACAAATGGGTCACACAGATGAGGAGCTCTGGAGCGTATTTGGATTCCCATCATTGTGCAGAGTACAGCTCTGTTGTGTGGAATTTTTGCTTCAGTCACACAAAAACTGTTGATTTATTCTCAAATACACATTGATTTCTGGGAGTAATTTCTAGTTGTTTGACATTTTTAACAGAGAACTAAGAGATTCCATTCTTATTAAAGGCAAACAGAATTCTCCCTGATGTGTGGCTTGGGATTTGGGAGTCACGTAGGGTGTTGAAGTGTCACTTGTCTACAGTATTTCTTCCTGAAATACTGTACATATAAGCTGATGAAAAATTTGAATGCAAGTATTTTAACTAGTACAAAAAATTATTTTTTTCATTTTCTGAAAAACATGGACTTTGTCTGGAAATTGCCAAGTGTATGTACGAGTCCAAACTTTTGCAACATAGTGCTTCATACTGAAATTTTAATAGATTAGCTATGTTACCAAAGGATGTAGGAAAACATAGACAACAGAATAGTATAGAAAGTTCACAAATTGAAAACTTATCCTTTACAGAGAGATTGTTCAAAGTCAACTCCATTTAATGTAGAAGACAAGGAGCATAAACAGTGAACTGAAGATATAAATTTGTTTTCAGGCAAGCCAGGTAAATGTTGTTTTCCTTTGTTTGCATTTTATAGAAACCAGAGATCTTAGTATGCACAGTAAATTGAAAATATACGTGCTTATTTACCATCTGAAAAGATTTACGTTACTATTCTAAGTGCATTAAATGTTTAGGTTGGATGTTGCAGTTGGCAAATGTCTGAGTTGCAGTAGGCAGGTGAATCATTATTTGGGAAAAGTAACTTGAACCATCTACTCAGAGCACTTGAATTGCATTTCCTGTGTTTTCCAGATGTGTGTATTTCCTTGTGCATATTCACTTCTCCTCAAATCAGAAATCATTTAGTTCAGAAGCAGTGTGGCTTTTTTCTGATGACCAAATCTGTATTTAAAGCAAGACAACAACAACAAAAAATCTCCAAACCAAAATCTTAAGTATTTCCAACTTATAAGCAAGTAGAAATATCATCTGGAAAAAATCAGAGCACCTTGATAAGCTTGGATATATGGCTCCTAAGTAATATCTTTGAGTCATAGGAGTCAACTAGGAACATTCAATCAATTTGAATTTGAAAGCTCGTAAGGACCTTGAGTATTCACGCTGACTTATTCTTGTAGAGGAGAAAGGTCTATGGATACTTTCTTTTTGCTCCCTGCTCTACAGATTCCTAGTTCGTCCCATGTCAATGTGCAAAGCAAAATAAGCATGCCAGGTAGGTGCAAGAGGGGGGGGAAAGGAGCGGGGACCTGCTGTTTTAAGAAACAAAGACACAACAGAGAGCTCCTGCAGTGTGCCGTGCAAACATGGCAGCATGTCTCGGTGGACCTGTGGCAAACAGGCGACCTGTTATTGTAAAATGACAAGCACAGAATTAGCTATTATAGAATAGTTGGCAGTAGAAATCATGAAACAAGAAACAAGACCCAAATAGAGCAGCTTAAATTTCTCTTCATTTGTCATTCCTCAGTAGTGTCTTAGATTCATGTGCAGTTTCTATACTTACGTGACTGGAGAAGGCAGTAGGAGAATGTCACTCATAGCCTGATTAGCATGAACTCCTTAAACTAAGGCTTCATCTTTGACAACTGTGATATAAACTTATTCTTCCAAGAGTAACCAGAGGACAGGTACCTATAGACGCCATCCATCACCTTCGCATCTACTGACTCACTTGCAACTGCCTTCATAGACTCGCTTTGAATTCCATGACCTTGGTTAGATTTTGCTTTTAAGTTTGAACTCTGTGCTGGTCAAGTTCTGGCCTGAATAAAATTTTCTCATCTTAACAGGAAACTGCAGAGACATAATATTTGAGATTAAATCTTCATCTAGATTTGCTGTGTGTGCTTAAAAAAAAAAAAAAATGCAGTAAAAATAGAGAACTGCTGATGAATTTGCAAGAGTTCCTCAAATCCCTGAGTATGGCATCAATTTTTTTTGCTTGCTCTGACCAGGTAATGGGCCTCCTTGAAAGCTGAAAAGGGCCATGCTGAGAATGCAGGGAAAGCAATACTGAGACAAGGATGTTTGTAAAGCAAGAAGCAAGGCATACCATAATATTACTCCCATTCTCCTTGGACCACAGATTTCAAGGATGTTTGAAGCAAGATACAGCTGCCTCTCCATAGTCTGTGTAAATATCTGATAATAATCTTAGACATAGCTGCTCTTTTGCAATTGGGAAATGGCCAGGACTATATTCTACAAGACTAAATAGTTTGTATTGCTTGCCTACTTTGACTTGGATTTAGTTTTGGACTGTCTTTATTTCATCTTAAGAGCACTTGGCACTTCTGAAGATCTGGTGATCCACTCTCAGGCTCAAACTGAAAATGTAAGATATCACAATGACACTGTAGAAATTTGAGCTCAAGTGGTTAATCTAGATCTCTGAATCAAGTAGGAATCAGAAATGGAACTGCAATTCTGAGATATCCCAGTTTCCTTGTTCAGCACCTGGTCTTATTCTCAGCAAAGTGAATAATGGAAATATTCGCATCTCATTTGTGAAGGGCTGAGATAGGACCCCCCCTGATGCCAGAGCCATGACACAGCTCTCAGCACAGTGGTCTCTGAATTTGTCTTCTAGCATCAGATCTCTGGCACCGAATCCAGACTCGTAGTATTCAATCCCTCAGCATTTCCATAAGTTAGTGTGACAAGAAGGTGCAATGCAGAAATGTTGCCAAATACCAGGACATGGATTTGGCTGCTTCCTGCCCGAACCCTGCCAGCTGTTGCTGTGAGCGGTGCTCAGCACAGCCATACATGCTCATCTGAATTTCAGAAATTGTTTATCTCGTTGATGAAACAAATGTACAGTCAAAAGTAAAATTATTCATTAACAGCAAGGTGGGACGTGAAGACCCCTGCACCAGCATGGTATTGAAATCTAAGCTCTGTCAGCTGCTCAGATGACTGGTTCCTAAGTCAGTGACAGGAACAGAGTCTCCCTAGGTATGTAAATAGGACTAGGCAATTGTGTCCGCCTTATGAACAGTAAATTACTGTCTTTGTGAATGTTTATTTCACATACAGGCCATGTAATTCTTTCCCAAACCCCATGCTTTTGAGTTTATTTCACCTCTCAACCCCACTTTTACTTTAAAAAACCAAAAAAAGGTCTGAATAGAAGGAAGGAAAAATCAGTTGGAAAATGAAAATAAGCATCTGCACACAATCATATCCTCCATCAGTGTGAATACAAGGCACTTGAGTCTTATACAAAGCTGTGAACATTATGTGCCAAATTTGTTGCAGGTGTGGGCACAAACTAGAAAATATTCAGTTAGAGAAAAGAGGGTTAAAATACAGGCGTACAAACATTTGTGAAGAAAAGAATAATTCTGAACGTGTTCCTTAATATTAAACCTGTTACCGCTCTTTGAGACAGTGTAACAGCTCTGTTTTTCTCTCTGATTATGAAATATTTTGCAGCCAATAGATATTTAGTGGAAAAGTAACATAAAGACAGATGGTGCAGATGCCTCCAACAGTACAGCTTTTATCCAGATGTAATTTTTTAGAAGCATATTTACAGTCATGAAAATTCTTAGGGACAAATTTTAAGATAAATTAATTTCTCAGCATATTTCAGCTTACTATGAATTATGAGGTTGGTTAATTTGGCTTTTTTTTTCCCTATGGCTACCATTAATGTGTTGCTTTATCATAAAATGTGCTGTATATCGTATCATCACATAGAGAAATTTACGGAAAAGATTTCATAGCTGCTTGTGCAGTGTTCCAAATAACCTGTCTTCTTTTCTTTATTTTCTTTTAAATAAAAAAAGTTAAATAATAGGACATACGTTATTTGGACCTCAGTCTAATAAAAACCAAATTCAGGAAAAACAAGATTTCTCCCACTTTTTTTTTTTCAATTAGACATTTTTTATTTCATAAAGACGTTATTAGAGTTGAGCACCAACAAAAAGCGAGGAAATGGATTTTAAATATCAGATCCTGATCCTGTAGTTGATTTTTTTTCGTAACAGATTTCAACAAATAATCTTAATGATAAAAACTCTAGAAGAAATTAAAATCAAGCATCTTTTACATTTAGAAATTTTCAAAGGCAGCCTTAGTCATTTTTATATCCTAAAGGGATATTTTCTAACACTTTATTTTTATTTTTTTTTTAAGACAAAAATTAAAAAAAAATCCTTTGGAAAGAAAGAGCTCTGCTTTTCCCATGGGAAATGTTAAACATTTTGCGTAACAGTTGAGTATGGTATGGCTTATGTCCAAAAACCTGCTAATTATTTAATGCCTGGTGTGATTTGTACTTTGGTACTTCATGAATTCATCTTCCTCTCTGGATCAGGCTTTGCATGTCATTCCACAAGAAAGGAGGTGACATTGGAAATACAGCCTGACCTAGATTTCCAGCACTGAAGGGAAAATGGGAACTTTTCAAGCTCTAACTTCTATAAATTGCCATGTTAATATTCCCTAAAAAAAAACTTTGATATCCAATTGTTTCCATCAAAATGTACATGCTGGTGCATGGAATACAGGGAATGGCATGCATAAGATTTGCTGGGGTTTATTTCTCACTCTGTTTTTTTTTTGTCGGTATATGCCATTCCTCTAAAAAATGAAATAGGAATGGATGGGGATGGCTGATAAGTTCTGAGTGCTGCTTTCTGCAGATTCTCCTAAGAGGACTGAGTATATTGTTCTCTTAGTAAACTATCTAACGTTATCATTGTGGTTTCAGAATCATGAGCTAGCTCGTGATTTCTCCTGCATAATAAACTTATCAGTTGTCTTCTTTTTCTGGAGGTTAATTAACACATGTAGCTAATTGGCTTCAACAATATTAGGCACAGTTGCCTTTATCCAGGGCCATTGCTAAAACAAGTTATTTTCAGAAAATGTGTATCTAAACTAAGAAAAAAATGTAGTGGGTCCTTTTACCTCTCCCTTATAGGAGCAGCCTCTAGAGGACAGACAAGTGTGGTTTGTGAGCCTGATTATCTCGGTGGGGTTGTACATGTGCAGCCTTCATTGTTTTGATTAGGAATATAACCTCATTTGTTTCATTTTTGTGAAGTATATTGTATGGTTTGGTTTGTAGCTGCCCACATCTACGTAGGCACACACATATGCAAATCTGCTTTCCAGAATTTCATTTAAAAGACTACATATGTTTGAAGTGGAATGCCTACACAAGTAACACAGTAAATCCACTGTATTATTAAGATATTTTGTGGTATTATGTTTTCTAAAGGATAGTATATTTTTATGAGATGCTATTAGTGAGGTAGATTTCTTTATTCACAGCAGTCAATTGATTTCAATGGGTACTGCTTCTGAACTAGAGAAATGCTCACTGTAATGGATTACTGCATCTGAAGCAGTAATAATGATCCATGTGTCTGTATTCCACTCATTCACACATGCTATTAGAGGAGAATATTATCAAATAGCAATAGAGGGGATTGAATCAATTAGAAATGTCAGTATTTGACTATTGTGTAATGTATTTTAGCCTGAGCCGTAGACTGACCATGTTTTCCTGTAGCCCTTGACTGTATTGAAGTACATACTGTTTTGCTTTCCTATTACTTTTCTTTGGGCTAAAGATGCTCAACAGACAGCTATGCAGTATTTTATCCTCTCCTCTGTGTTCTGAATCTAGGTAGAGTCATACCTCCTTATAGTATAATCTTCAGCACTGGACAGGGAGAAAGTGAGCTTTCTCTCTGGACACTTCACCTGAGCTTGTTGACAGAAGAATTATAACATGTCTCAGTCTACAGTTTAGACCCAGCACAAACCTGAGGAGTTTGCAACTACGTCTGATAGAAAAAGCCATACCCAGCTTCCCTAGCTTTGGAGAGCTAAGCTGTAAACTGTGCACATGGTGGTTTTGTTTTCAAAGTCTTATTTCTTTCTCAGTCTACAGGCATTTAGAAGAAATGGAAAAAATGAATACTCCTGAGGTGGAGGTCATCCCTGCTAGATCACATTCACCTGCTCTGACTCACTCTCAGGAGGAGCACTGCCAAAGAGAAGGTACCTCCTCATACAGACCTTGCTGGATACAGCTGGATCAATTGAACTTATGTGAGAGAGAGGTAAAAAGGAAGTAAATAGAGTTATGTAGATAATTTACAGGAAAGTTTTAGCCAAAGTAGCTAAGTTTTTACTAACATACAATTAACTGAAAGTGATGGATTTTCTTCAAGTGTTGAGTAACTTACTAGTTAATAGGCTGGACCATTTTTCCTGAATCTGTTCAGAGTTGCGTAGGTTTCTGAGTCCTCTATTTCTAACAACAGACAGAGCAAATTTTAAAGGAGAAGGAAAAAAGCAAAAAAAAACACACACACATGCATACAAAAAATGCAAAAACAAAAACAGCAACAAAAACCTCCATTGGTGGGTTTTGGAATCTCTTAATCCTATTTTTGTTTGTCTCAATACGATGTGCATTTCCTGAAGGGGCTTGTGTGCTGATCTGCACTATTGCCATATGTTCCACATGTGAAAATAATTCAGTGAGAGTAGTTGTCTATGTTTGTATGCGGTGCATATACACAACATACAAACACACACACACACACACACACACACACACACACACACATTCTTATTTATACTCATAAATCATTTCTTTCAAGAACAGATGCTCTTCTACTGCTCTGTACCTCAGTGTTTCTACACTCAAGAGTGCCTTAATTTGGAAAAAATTGCAACTGTCACAGCTCTGTTGCAGTAATGGTTTTGTAAGAACCAACTTAATAAAAACATCAAGCCTCTCTGTTACAAACAATTTTATTATAGTTAACAACTCAGCCAGTTATCAAATATGTTGTCACCAGTGCACTCTGTCTCCATGAATGATGACATGGATGAGCTCTGGATTTCTGTAATGCTTTACACATATACACAGTGCCTTACAGCCGTGTAGCAGTGCTTCCTTAAGGAATAAAAACACACAGGAAGGAAGGATAGATGTACCCTGCGATAACTGTGTTTGATGAAAAGCTTCTACAGGCATCAAATTAGTTTACCTGAACTAATTTAAACAACAGTAAAAAAATTGCAAGGTGCACTTTCTGGACCTTGACTTTTCTAAAATAAGTATACAATTTTTAATAATCGTGACCTTCACCTTCAGCTCTGACCTTTGCCTCTCCAAAACATACCCCTTTGCTGTATATGCATGGAAGTCTTAACACGAATAACCTCCTTAATATAGATACTTCTATATCTAAACTTCACAGAGACTTTTATTTGCCTCGAGTATAATTTCTCTGTAAAGTGTGTGTTCATATAAGGGCCATAGACTTTCACGTAATACTTTTTTTCTTTAAAACTATGTTGATGTCACCTGCACTTTGCCCACTGGTAAATCTCTGTTTGAAATACGCTGCCTTTTTATTGTTATTTTTCAAGAATATGCTACAGAAATGTTCTCTGTGCATAAGATGAATGTGGAGCTGGGTATTATGCTACTCAGCCTTGTACTGATATGCAGTTTTCCTCCACTGTTTAAATGTCTGATATTTCTGGGACAAGTTGGTTTAGAAATTGAAGCTAAGAAACGTTGAATTGAGAACTGTGACAACATGTCAGTTCTGTAGAGTTTTACCTTTAGAAAATACAACTGTGTTTGATTCACTATGGTTTTGGGTAACCAGCAAATAGAAAATGCGTTCTTACTGATTTTATTTTTTTTCCTGTCTCCAGAGACACATTCAGTGTAGGGTAAACTAAAGCCATTATATTATTCCAGAAAACAGATGTGATAATTAAGAACAGAAATAAGTTTCAAAATTCAATGGAAAAAATAGTTGTCAAGTTTATTTCTGAAGTGAAGCACAAACAAAATGCATGCCAATGTGTGGATGATTAATGGGGGAATTCCAAAGTCTTTCCATTAGTTCCTTTATACTGCTGTACACAATCAAGCATGCTTTGTATGGCCATCAGAATTTTACTCTACTCAATATACTTGACCAAAATGCCAATCAACAGTTTCTCCTGGCAAACAGAAAATGTTAATATCTCCAACATAAGAAGACTTTTTCTGCTTCAGATGGAATGGTAGTCTGTTTGTCATTATTCACTTCCTCCTCAACCTGCTCAGTGTGCATCTAAATTAATTCCTGTCACTTAGGTGCTCTCTTGATAAATACACGATCTATAATTAATGTCTCTTTATTCTCATTTTATTATACTCGTATGCAGTAGTGAAAGAAGATAACTGGCAGAGCAGTGTACCACAGCAGAGAATTTGCTATTGCTTCTTTTCACTTTTTGGTGGAACAGCTATATTTAGAAACACAGGCTGTCAGCCACAAATTGCCTACCTATGTGCTTACTTTTCCAATATGTGATATGGAATTCTGTGTACTACATTGATAAATATCGCCACGTTTCACCCATACAGCTATAGTAATTGTTTCCATAGTAACTAATTAATTTACAAATGTTCTGAACTGGAAGATTAATTGGAAGAGGAGCAGAGGCGTAAATCCAGTATAATAGGTGCTTGTGTGGGTGCTGTAAGGCCTTTGTTGCCTGTGCCATAGGCAGTGCATTAGTTAAGGAAAATAAGAGGTTGAAACTCAATATTTTAGGTGAGGTGTGATTTACAATTGCAAACATATAGGAGTGCAGAAGTCAAAATAATAAACCTTTGGTAAATTTGCACACTCCTCCATTTTCTATATGTAATTATTTCCTGTGTGTGGTATTAATGCCTTGTAAGTAAAAGTTTCTCATAGCATGTTCTGCTGCAGTGTTGCTAAGTTCACCTATTGAATACAGTTGGTTGTGCGGTGTTAGTTGTTTTCCTTTGTTTGTTTAAATTTGTACTTTGTCTAAAAAGCCATCGAGTTTTTCTGTTATGGGCAAGGAAATTTAAAAGTTCCCATTGTTTCTCAGTGCAGTAAAAATATATTGAGAACTTCCAGTGCATGCATGCTGCATTTAGCATAAACAGGAATCACAACACTTGCTCTTTGTGAATGAAAAATCACTTGAATTTATGGCATTGTTTTTTGTTGTTTCTCTTCACAAAGAGAAAGACACTGCTGAGGCTACGATCACGGATTTCCTCACAAGAGTGTCTTCTAGGCTTTTTGTGGTCTCATGTCCTCTTTAGTTGGTGCAAAGTAGTTATAGTAACTTACATTGCAATAATTCACATATCCCACCGAGTTTATTTATTTGCTAAAAACAAACTACCTTTTTCCTCGCAATACTTTGAATCTCTTCTTGGGCACATCATTAGTGAAGTGCTTTCTTTCCAAGTCTGGAAAAAAAAACACCAAAACACAATCAAATTGAGACTGTTAATTTTAAGCTATTTCTGTACGGAAGGAATGATGAGAATATAAATGTTTCACCACGTTCTGAAACATATGAGTAACTTGGATTTCAAAACCTGTTTTTACAGCCTGTGCTTTCTATGTTCATGTGTTCAGGTCTTGTGGCAGCAAAGGACCCCTTACCCAAACCGTAGGCGCTACAAATGAGCAATGAATTCTGGCCAAATCTCAGGAACCCGCTCCTGCAGAGCTCAGGCTGGGCACTGTGCAAAAAAAAGTACATCCCTGTCTGATACTTAGGTGCTCCAGAAGGATTTCCAAAATCCTTTTTCCTGGATTGGGTGCCTTATTGATGTCAAAAGAGAATTAATAGAATAGATATATGAGAAAAAGAGGTAGGCATTATGGCTTCAGGTGTTCTAAGATTCATAGAAAAAGATTCATCCTGAAAAGTGCATGAAAAACATGATTATTTGGAAAAACAATTATTTGGATTCATTGATTTTTAACTATTCAGAGGGCATCACTTAAGTTTGTGAAAAGTCAGAAAAAGTGCAGGAGATACTAGGATGGATAAAAGCTTGAGGCAAGTATCTTTGTTTATATTCTGGGAGATAGGAAAAGATGATCTCAATTCTGAAGTTTCTGCTTCAGGCCAACATTAATGGCCAGATCATTATGTTGCATGAAACCTTTTTACAGCAATATGCTATTTGTAACTTTTTTAAATATTGTGCAGGCATAAGGACTAAATGCCACAGTGGTTTGTTAATAAAATTGCCACTTTGCCTAATTCAAGACTAACTCAAATAATGTGGAAAACAACATTTCAAAGTCTTTCAAATACTCCTTCCTGAAGTATACATGTAATTAAGGCTGACTGATCTTGCAGTCAGTTATAGTAGGTGCTGAAGTTATTTTCTTCCCTGACAAAAGGCAGAATGGATGAAATCCTCTCAGAGATCTCCTGATAATGGGGCAGATTGTGTCTTTGAATGAGAGACCCTGAAGTTATACAGCACTGATACTCCAGCTGTTCACCTTCTAATCCCCCAGGTCAGGAATCATTCTGTGATTCACAGGCTTCTGCTGTCCAGGCATGCACAAAACATACAGTCTCCCCATTTTGATATGAGGCTGCCTTTGTACTTGCGAGCTGAGCCTGGTTTCATGCTGCATCTCTTAGCAGAACACCTGCAACTCCTTTAGGTTGTTGTAATTCCACAGCACATCACTCTATTTTGCCAGCAAAAATATTGAGTTCAGGCGCAGCTGCATCAATTAGCTCCTCAAGTCTGCAAATAGTGATACTGGTGACATTTTTTTTGGATGAATGAGGGACCTACTGGCAAGTACATAAATGAAATGATCAACCTTCTCTTTCATGTTTCTTTGTGTTTAAACATTCTTTTACCATTGTGTACCTTGGAAGTGACAGTCTTCTGCCCTTAGCTCATAAAACACTAACAAATATTTTGCATCTGTCACAACCATGCTTCATAGATGCACAGATGTGCATGCTGATTAAATATGCAAGGGCTGCTTTGAAAGTAATGCCTCCTACTTTATTATATTGGCCCGTAACATCAGAGATGGATGTTGGTGGTATGGCAGTAAAGGTTGAACCTTCCCAACAATATTCCATTACATTTTGCTGTCCTGCAACAGATGGCAGCAGAGGGGCAGTCTGACAAAGTGGCATCTGACATGGAAGTGCATGTGAAAAAAAGGGGTGTTATTGAAGTCCACCGTACAGAAAAAATGGCACCCATTGACATTCATCACTTGCTGAACATCAGTGGAGACCAAACAGTGGATGTGAGCACAGTGAGGCAGTGGGTGGTTCGTTTTAACAGTGGTGACATTTACATGAAAGATATGTATGGCATGCAAGCTCTTGGCAAAAATGCATAGCTAATGGCGGTGACTATGCTAGAAATAGTGTTTTGTAGCTGAGAATTTTCTCCATCAAATAGTGTTATTGTGCTCTTTGTATCTGTTGTAGTTTCCATGGAAATTAATAAGAGGCATTACTTTCAGGGTCACCTACATGTATACATATATATTTACCTTGGTCAGAGATAACATATTTTGTGATACCAACTACCATATTATACAACTAGTATATTATGATCACTGAATTTCATTATGTTATTGTTATCCTGTGCTATTCCAGATAAAATTTCTCATCTTGTTGTCTTTCTATAGCTACCCAGTCAAAGCCAAAGGAACTAAAGCTCACTGTATCATCAGGAGGATGAATCCCTCCTCTTGCTTTATTTCTTTTTCATTTGTTTCTGTCTTTTTTTTTTTTTAATTTTGTTTTTGTCTTTGTCTTTTCTCTTTTTGCTAACCAAAATCCAGATTTACTAGGACACATTTTGAAGAATAATTTGTTGGATGATGGGGAATATATCCATCAACAAGATGAGGAAAATAGGACCACAGCCCAGGAAAGTGGAAGTCAGCTGGGAGGACTGTGCAGGTGGATTAGAACTGCAATAGTAATAAACACTAGACCTTAAGGTTTATGACTGACCTCATGGGCCATGCACGGGGGCTGACAGTTGGAGAATAGTACCTATTTTCAGACCAGTATAAGGTTTTGATGTGTTTTCTTTTTTTTTTTTTTTTTTTTTTTTCCTGGTTAACGTAGCAATAAAGCAAATCTTCTGAACGTTTGCCCCTAGCTGGAGCCCTGGGAGACAGGAGAGTATACATGCATTAGACATCTACTCTACCCGGCTGATTTCAGGCAATGATTTGGAACAGAAGATATGAAGATATGAGCTCTGCCCTGCTTGGCTTGACACAGAAAAGAGATTTTCTGTTGATATCACTGTTGGGTAGAACTGGTGCTTGACGTTTTCATTAAAATAACAGATACAGCTCTACTTGCTGCAGTAGCTGCAAACTCCCTTGTTTATATTGCCTCTGTTTTACTTTCAGGGCAGGAACATCCCCTTGGTCCTCAGACTGTTTAGATTCAGGGAAGCAGTGCATGTCAGTGTGTGTGTATGTATTCAGTTTCCTCTCTGTACGTTTAGAAATTGTAAAGGGAAATTTACTGTGAAGAGGAAAAAAACAGAGGACTGGTTTCTGTCCCTGTGCTGATATCCTGGTATTAACATAGGTGAATTGCTGCTGGTTGGTATGAGCCTGGATTCCAAGAGGACATCCTTGTAGCACCTTGAGTGCCTGGGCCACCCCTCCAAGGAGGCTCAGCAGGCAGCCCCAGCTTTTATTGTTTGCTGCTTTGTTGTTTCGATCTTCAGCTGGAGATTATTTCTCCTTTCTGCCTCCTCTTCCCATGATACATGAATGTGCTGTGTCAGGCTTGCCTTCAGGTCAGTGTCCCATGCAGGCCTCACCGCGGTGTCAGCAGTAAGCAGATCTGAGAAGGCCAAAGACAGGGCATCAATGGAAAATGAGCCTAACAAATGGGAAGTCAGGCTGGATGGCCAGCCATAATGTCTTTTCTCTCACGAAACATGACAGAAAGGCATAACAGAAAAGGCTGCTTTTCCTTATCTTTAGCCTTTCACCTGGGTTTGTTTTTTCCTCTGTTCTAATGGTTCCTTGTCAGCTTTTTCTGTGTCCTGACTTCCTTTCCCCTGAGCCTCTCTTGAGAGGCAGAGGAACAGGGTCTGAGCAAGGGAACAGTGGGCAGCAGGCTAAAAATTTGACAGATTATGAACATGCTTCAGTGTGCCGTGTAATCTGTAAATCAAAACACCCATTTTAAGACCAGCAATGAATCCCTGTATATCAAAAAGCAGGAGATGTTAGAATAGGCAGTTACTGCCTCTTACAATAGCTCTTCCAGAAACACATTGTGCAAAGGGTCTTGGATTCATCATTAAAATTGTTTTCTTTCTTCCCTTAGCTCCTATGCAGCATGTATGTATTAGAAGTTATTACTAGTATGACTTCATTGATAAAGCTCTATTGTATCCAGCATGAAAAGAGAATAAAAGATGTAATATTCTCTGGCATATCATGTGGACTCTCTTTGTACAGCATGGACTTCAAGGGACAGAAATGTCTCTTGTTAGGTTTTCTTCTCTGCTACTGAAATCCTGGTGAAATCCAAGCTCACAACCTGAGCTTAAAACTGAAAGGGAGTTGAGCACGTCAAAATGCTTCATAAACCAGAGGCACAGCGAAGTTTCGGAGATATCTTTAAAATGTGTGCATCTCTTTGATTAATACTTTATAGTGGGAGACTGTCACTGTGGGCAGACAAAAATTACCCTTCTCTGCTTCAGCAGACCAACCCACATCCTACCTGGTTAAATTCACTCCCTCAGCAAGGGATGTGGATGGGGACTGCTTCTGGCAGCAAGGAAGGAAGGCAGCAGTGTGCGTTTCCCCACCTCCCTTCTCCTTTCCAGACTAAGAACGAGCACTGAAGTGCGGGAGGTAAATGCAATCGCTATAAAATGAAACTTCAGCTTCTTAAGTGCTTTTGGTATTACTTGTTCATCTATTTATTTTCCCAAGAAAGCTAAACTATCCAGAGGATGCTCTGAAAAGAGGGGCTACCCAGAATTGAATTACCTGATGGGCCTGATCTTAAAGCGAAGAGAAACTTGGTCTGGCTGTTTACCTGACCAGAGGAAAACCATTTAAAAAACAAAAACACTCACCGTGGAGATGCAAAATACCTAAACATGACAGATGCAGACCAGAATACTTGAAATCATAAGTAAGACAAGAAGCCAATTTCTGTTTTAGTGACTCACTGACTACCTAAGAACACTGTATTAGTGCAGTAGCCATCAGAAGCCAACACAGACATAAGAAGCCTCGTAATTCGTCCAAGTTTAAATAGCAGAGCTATGCTGAAGGGCATCTAAGCCATCTGTAAAAGAAGACTTCAGTCACTGCAAAGCAGGTTGCAAAAAATAATAATTTCCAGAAACCAGAAGATTTTTCATGGAAAGACTTCAGTATGTCATGATATCGATGCTGTCTCATACATTCCAGGGCGCCAGCATCAAGATCAGATTGAAGATACCAGGCTAATGTGTCAGTACAACAGTATGGGCTTTGATACATGCTTGCCAAATCAGTAAACTATGAGGAAAACAGAAAAATATTCAGATATTCTGAAAGTCATTACCTCTGAACTGTATCCCGAACCACTGCTCACTCAGGTACCTCTGTGAGGTCTTCCATAAAAAAGAACTCAACAAACACTAGGGTCTTAACAGCCTCCTCAGGATCAACACATAGAGACAACCTCTTATTTACAGCTGCCAGGCAAGTACTGTGTCGTGTTCACCTCTTTTTAAGCAGTGCTTATGTACTTCAGGGAAGTTAGGGATCTATTTCTATGGGGAGAACATGACAGATAAGTCTGTAGTTATTGTCTTCCTTGCTTTCTGAAAGACACTGTTGCAGGACTTTTACTGTGTTTTCCATATGACATAGTTGCAGAGGCAGGCAGACCATGGCCTGTGAGGGATGGAAAAGTATCTGGTACACAATGATTCCTTTGGGATTGTACTGTCTAGAAGATGGAAGAGGGCCAGGAGAGATCAAGGCGCAGTATCTGCTAAAAAATAGTGATTACAGCTGTGCATATATATGGTAGTGGGGGGTATTCTGTTTTCTGTTTTGATTTACTTATTAGGCTGTTAGGAAATATCATTTCAATTTCAAAACAATTTTTTTAATTAAAAATATTCTTTCTTACTCAAACATAAATGTCTTTCTGTGTGTGTTTACGTTGTTGCAGATGCCTCACATTTTAAGGGTAAACTTAGGTTCGTATGCATTTACATTATGAAAATTTGTGTAAACCTGAAATGGTTTACTGAAAGGGAAACAAAAAGAATTGTATAAAGATTCACGATCTCTTACTGGTCTTATTTTAACAAGAAACTATAAAAGGAAACATTTATTTTCCATGTTAAAAGTAAAGGTCACTGAGTACCTTTAGGTTTTCTTTCCTTTTCTTTTTTTCTCCTCTTCTTGGCACTAAAGTTGGTTTCTGAAAATATTTCATTCTTTTTTCTTTCATTTCTCTCCTTTCAAGCTCAACATCTTTCACTCTAACAGCTTCTTTCTTCTGTACTGTTATTTCCCAGCGATCTAATATCCTTAGGGGTTCTCCTGCCTTTTATTGCAAAGAGTTCATATAATCTGGCCCTGTGAACTGGAGGGCAGACAAGAAACTATTTTCAGCACTGTAATGTTCTAGAAAGAATCTGCAAACCAATTCAAACAAGATTCGTTCTTCAGTTATTGCTAAACTTTCTTTTCCGTAGATTCTGGCGCATCTCAGACAGATGGCAGAGAACCAGTGGCCACTTCCAAAAATGACTTGGAAGCATCAAAAATTAGGTACCCTTGAAGAAACAGATGCTACAGGCACTTCACTATTTTATTGAAACATAGGGTCGGCCACCTCTTATTTTTAAGAAGTCAGCTTCTCTGATTATGGAGTAGTCAGAGAATCAATAGAATAAAGCATAATTTCTCTAAACCTTGGGGTTTCTCACGGGTCTTTAAAAATCCAAGAGTATAAAATATATTAAGTGGCTACTTTTGAACAGAGTTGCTTCTGCTTTTCTGGCCAAAATCTATGCAGTCAAGTCCAGGACCATCTAAATAACTTCTCCTTTTAAAGTATTAAAATTTCTGATGAATGAAAGTCAGGGCTTGTGCACAGCCTTTTCAGGTGCAAGAGTTGACTTTATTGCAGACATCCATCCAAAGCACTGTATATTTTTAATGTATTTTGTGCCTTGTAGAAATTCCTATTTAGTTTTCAGCATAAGATTTTTGCTATACAAGCAGTTCATAGGCTTAAGAATTTAATGAGATTACTGATTGATTAGACATTACAAAATCTTGAAAGTCTAATACTAGCGTGAGATTTTTGTCCTCTCTGAAGATAGGCTTGTTTTTTTGCTGGTGTTCTATTCTTTACGTTTAGTGTTCCTAAATATTCTCAATGAAGAAAAAAGCACATTTCCCATTCCAGTTCTGGTTCTGAAGTTTATATTTTCAGTAAGAAGTCTTTACTTTAATGCAATATCAAATTGAACTTTAAAAGTTTCCTTTCCTGTTCTAGCAACATTAATGTAGTTTGTTTGGTGGTGTGTCAGCTTCATTTTACAAAATATGTACTGTGCTTTTGTAAAGTTGCAAACTTCTAGAACTACTGCACAAGCACATGACAAAATTGTTTCTTTCTCCTTCCATTTGGAATAGAAAAATGGAAAAGCTCTTCCTTATTTTTAGTTTATTTCATTAATTTCATTCATGATTCATCCAGTTAGCATTCTCATCACCCCCTTCATTTTGAGTACTCAGGGATAAAAATGTCTCAGTATTATGGAGTTATTTTTACTAATTGATTGGTTTATTGAAGTAGTGCTTGGCTTGCTTTTTTTCTCCAGAAAACCTTATAAATGTTCTTCAGTTGTATATCTCTGTCACCACTGGTACACTTGTAAATAATCTCTTCCTGATGAAGGTCATCTACTGGGTTGGCTGTGACTATCCTGGCAATAGCTGCAATGCCAACTCTCCTCTCCCCTCCCCTGGTGAACAACATGATTCCTCAGTATATCATGAGCACTCATGGCACTTGCTCATCAGAGCCCCCTTCACTGTGCTACCAGCACTGTCTCTCCAGATTGAGGCTCCTACTTTCACATCCTCCTTCCTGCCCTTCAGCAGGGAACTGAGCCTCCAGAGGGCAAACTTGGGGACAAGAAGCATGGGGATTTCAGTGATTTACACTACTCACTCTTTTGGAGAATTTATTTTGGAGAATTTATTTAATAGATATCCTTCATAATTGTACTGTTTGCCTCTTTTTCAGGCCATCGTGCCAGCTGCCATCTCAGATACTTTTGGGTCTCTGGCAGGATTGTTTGGAAAGGAGTAACTTTGGCCATGACTCTGATGAGAAACTGGTGTGATGGTGTGAGTTGCCCTTTTGATTACAAAAGAGAAATGAAATCACTGGCACATGCTGTTGCTGGCAGTGGTTGCTAGTGCTTTGATGGATGTCAATACATTGGACCTTGCTTCTGTTTTGCATAGAAAATTGCATCTTCTCCCAGAGCTCATTATGATCTGTGTTTAAGGTAACAGTGTGGATATTGCAGAGAAATTCCACTAAATTAATAGCTGTGATTAATATAAGTATTATAGAATTAAAGTTATGACAACAAAATTTTTTCGTGACTCTTTTGTCAGGAGAGTCTTTTCTGTGCACACAGCTCTAGATAACCTTCAGGGGTTAGATTTGAATCTTGGAGGCTGTTTGTGAAAGATGTACCACCTGCACTACAACGGAAGAGAATTTCCAAGGTGTTCACTTTCAAGAAGAATGATGTTAATACATTTTTCAATACTTGCTGCAAAGAGAAGAAATCTGGCAACTTTTTGGAAGCCTATGGCTCCACTGTATATTATGCCAAGTAATCTGGCCTTAATCAGCTAAAGCAGTGGCTAATCTTTTTAAGCACATTACTTACTATGTCTTTAACCATAGTGCCAGAGGATGAATGGACTGCCAAATTGAAAGGACTGTAGAGAGGATCCTGGGAGCTACATCCTAGTTAGTTTGACTTCTATTTGTGACTGACAAGATGATGCAATATGTTATAAACAAGGTCACTGACCACACAGACAAATATTACTTCCTGAGAAAGAGGCTTCTATGAAGACAAAAAATTCCACCAGTTCACAGAGGTTATATTAATATGACAATGTGTGTGATGGACTAGTGAAAATCATGCACTAGATTTTCAAAGTCTTTGATGAAATTCCATACCAAAAGTTCCTAAAGAAATTAAGTGGCCACAACTGGAGGAGTGGTCTTTTTATGGGCTGACCACTGGAGGATATCTAGGAAGTGGAGTAGGCTTTAATGCAATTTTTTAGGGTGGAGGTCAGCCAGCAGGGAGTTCTCTTGGATATTTGTACAGGGACTGCTTTTGTTTATACTTTCATTAATAACATCTAGAAGAAAGGTAAGCAGTGAAGTCTCCAAGTCTGCAGATGATACTAAGCTGCTTCAGCTAGTCAAATATCATGCTGATAACAAGGAATGACATAAGGGTTTCATATACCCAAAGGAGAGGTCAAAAGGGCGGCATATATTTCACTGCACATAGATGTAAGACATTTAGGGAAAGCACTCTGCATCATGCCTCATGGTGAGTTTAGTATGGGCTGTTACAGATGGGGAAAAAGATCACAGAATCAATACTGGTAGCTCCCCAAAATCATTGTCCCTATCTACAGCAGCCATAATGAATAGAGTAGCTGCCCCTGTAGTGGAACTTAAGAGGTTGGGACTTTTCCATTTTGAGAGGAGAAAGCTGAAGGGAATATTCGTAAAGGCAGGAGATAAGCCAAATACAGAACTCTTATTCACTCAGTCAAACAATACAAGAACTCACTGAAAGCAATAAAAATAAATTTAAAAGAGATAGATAAAAGAAAGTATTCTACCTATATTATAATGCACTTACAGAACTCATTGCCACAGGAAGTTGTGGACACCCACAGTATCAGTAGATTCAAAAAAAGTATCAGACAAATCCATGGACAAGAGGCCTATTTAGAGATACTGGAAAGAAGAGACCCCACCATCCTTAATACACTCTTTATGGACGCTGGAGTAGTACAAATGGAAGGGACTGCAGACCGTGGTGAGGGTCATGTCTTTTCACATGGCCTCTTCTAATTACTTCTTGGTTGGATGACACAGTGGTCTGATCCAATATTTAATCATCTATTACAGATAAGCCACTCATATCTAAAAATCTGCTCCTGGATTCAAACGTGGTTAAATAAATGTTTTGAAGGACTGGGCTTGTTATAATGCAGGTTAGCGCAGAGTACAAAGTACCTCTATTTTATTTCTCACATCTTTATAATTCTTTGGAAGAGGTACTGTAGAAAACTAAGATACCAACAATTGTGACAAAAAAAAACATTCTTAAGCACTAGTATGGAGAAAATCTGCCCAGCTGAAATGCAACTCCAAACATTTGAGGAAATTGAGTAAGTGCATTGAAGCAGAAAGCACTGACAATTTTGACAACTTGTTCTAAAATGCCACTAAGTAATGCAGAAGAGAGCAGACCAGATTTCTTTTGTGCAGGCATGTCTTCTCTCTTTCTCACAGTTGTCTTTGTCTACTCTTTATGCAAATACCCATACTATATGCCTCATGAGTTTTCTGGCCTTTTGTGCATTTACTAGGTACTTCATTATTCTAGGGAGGTTGTGGAAGTGTTTGTGTATGTTTGTATGCACAGTGAACAACGCCATAGACTATTCACTGGAGTGATAAATTGTGTTCACTCTGATGTTGGGTACCTCTCATTGACTTTAGTTTCTTTCCTATTGGATATGCTTAAGATTAACCAGGCATTAGGCATTAATCAAGGAGGTATCTGCAAATAAATTTTTCATCATAATGAGCTGTACAATTGAATTAATAGTATTTGCACTTTCATTATTTGTCATGATGTATTGGTAAGGGACCAAGGTAGTGCTTCCATCTTGGCTGTTGGTGTTGCTGTGAACTCAGTAACAAATAAAAGGCTCATGTAACATGTAATGCCATCTTTTAACAACACAAAGAATTTACTTTTGATGTTTCAGGCACTTCACTACAGTTTTCTTATACTAGATATATATATATATTAACTAGTTTATTTGGTATTGATAATGTCCTGCCTAGTCAAGCAGTGAGCTTAACCTGAGGCAGGTAAAAACTGTTTTTAAACCTAGATGTAGTTGTTTATGCACCTTTAAAGTTTCACTGTTCTCTGATTCTGCAAGTTCTACTTGTTGCAAAGAGTCAACAAAATCATTTTTGTAATGGAAGTTTAGTTTTTGAACTCTACTGTAACTTTCTTGGTATACTGATTCTCCATATTTTAATTTATATTGGCTCTGCCTAACAGACTTGCAACGGAGCCAATATTCTTCATGAGATGAGAACTAAAGTCTTTTGCAAGAAAACATCATTCCTCTTTTTTATGCTTTGCTGTGTAACTTACTGTAAGATACCTGCTTTGGCAGGGGGTTGGACTCTCTGATCTCCAGAGGTCCCGTCCAACCCCCGTGATTCTGTGAAATGTCTGCAGGAACTTGACAACACTGACAATCTTCATCCTCTGTGAAAACTGCATTTATTCTAGCACAGTTGCTGCTGATGTCCTTGTGGACGTGTAAGAGAGCGATATGATTGAGGAGAGCTTGTCCCATGGTACTTTTATTCCAGGATTTCAGTCCCTTTGTGGCACTGAAAAGATCACTCATCTGTTGCAGATGAGGCAGGAATACTCAGCGCCAGGCACAGCTACTTGAGGTGTTCTTTGAAAAATATCTGGGTCTTAGATTCTTTCAGCAGCATCTGATTCTGACCTATAGTACAGGATAAAGATTGCTTTACATTTCTAATTCATGTTCTGAAGCAACTGGGCTCCCCAGAGAAGTATACGGTCTTCACAGGGTATCACTGGGTTGTCTTTAAAAAGGAAGTTCTCTCTAGGGGCACATAAAGATTAAATCCATTGAAAAGTGCTGTATGATCAAGCTAGCTCAGCAAACACAGCTAGCTACTTCGGGATATAAACCAATCTAAACTTTCATATAGAACAATATGAGCCTTTAAAATTGTGTAAGTTATCTGACTGATCTTTAACTAAATACATAGAATTTGCTTTGCAAATCAGAGATCCCTCTTCTCTCTGCTATCTTATCCCCCAGACTGACTCAAAATGAGGTTACCCTGTTTGCAATTTTCCCACAGCTTTTTTCTAGAACTGCTACCCAGTCATTTTTTTTGTAGCACTTGTTAATCGATGACACTTGTACTCATGACACCTCTCTGCTTGTTGCATGTCTTCTCACTCTGTGTTGCTAGAGCACCCTCATGGCCTCTTGTGTTCCCCTGCAGCAAGCTGTGCCATATAGCTGGAGTCTCAAATTCACTCTGTGTGATCTGCCTGCTGGAGAGTCTGGAGCCATGGAACAGCAGGTATGTTTCTGGAAATCTTTGCTTACAGTAGTAAAAGCTACAGTCTACCAAGAGGAATAATAGTCATAATTATCACTGAGATGTTTTGACATATGTTTCATAAAACTCCTTAAGAACGTACACGGAATATTTTACTTAATTTAATGAAATTCTGTCTAACTTAGACTATTACTCATGCTCCCATCTTTGATTTCTGTGAAATGCCATCTCAGAATATGCTCTTAATGATGAGCCTGAAAAGCTGCTTTGGATTTGCAGATGTGAGCTTCTCCTAGCATGTCTGGGTTTTGATATACTTGACATGACAGAAAACCCTGAATATGGAGGATTGCCAGCAGGGAGGGACTCTCCTAGTGATATAGCTGTATTTTCTTGTGGTGGAAAACCTAAAAAGGAGAGTTTACCTGGTACATGTTGCAACTAAGGGGCAGAATATGGGTGGGAGGAAGAAAATGGAAAAGTCTTTTTGAATCTTTTGAATCCCCTTGCCTTCAGGATCGAGTGGTTCCTGTATCCCTGTGTTACAGTTTGTTTTGTGCTTCGAATCACAGTGTGTGAGTGAGCGTAAAATGACAAATATCTCTACGGCTCAATTGCCACAGTGGTCTGTAGACTTTTATTGACAAAAGAACTCCTGCAGTAACAACTGCGTAGCATGCTACAGTCATGCATGCACACTATGCGGTCCCTCTGCCCAGTACTGCAGGTGATGGATGGATGGGTGTACTGGAGAAACAGTACTGGAGAGACAGTGCATGATACCTTCTTGCCAAGGGAGTGATGCAAAGAGATAAGGCTGGGGCAGCTGGTCCCTTAGAAAAGATATCACCTTGTTGAATGAGATTTAAATCAATGTGAAGTACAAATTCCAGCTCTGATTTGGGTATTTATAAACCTGACATCTGTGTTTCTGTAGAAGGAGCAGTTAACGGGTTGACGGATAGCCAAACTGCTGCAGGAAATGCAGAGGAAGAACATTTGGAGGTCAGATAATATTTAATCAGGAAACTTTTCAGCACATCTTTGATGTTCCTATTAATTTTACTTTTTCCCCCAATTCATAAATAATATTCCATATGGAGAAACTTAGACATATTTAGTTATGTGTTATTAAGCAGGAAATAATCCTCTGGTCACACTTTTTTAGGAAACCACACTCGGCTTTATCTCCTCTTCCCAAGGAGACTAGAATACATACATACATAGTAAAATCTCCTTCCAGTTATCTCAGCTACAACCACAGATTTTTCTCATTTTGCTTTCTTGTCAGATCACCTGAGAATAAACCCAAGCACCAATAAAATTTTGTGTTTACCCTGGATGTCTTGAAATACCATGGCTCTCAGGAATTACTTTGTTGTTTTATTTAAAGGGTATGTACTACGATTGATTCCAGTGCATCATGACATTTACAAAAGTGCTTTTTGCAAGAAGGCTACTAAGATAGGTGAGAAAATAATGCATCTGTAATTTAAAGTAATTCTTGCCATTTTATGGTAAATTTTATGTGTGTCAAAGAAGTAAGCCTTCTGGAAGGCACAGGGAGAGGAGAGCTGGTAACAGAGAACTCGTGATGGGTGTGCAATCAGACTCAGGACTTCCCCATGGGACAGGATGGCACGCACTTACCTATGTGGGTCCCAAGTCACCGTACCTATGGATATCCTACACATCCTCAAAGCTGGAATAGTGTAGCACTATCTGTGAAAGGACACTGTCATGTCCTTTCTGCAGGATGTAATCTACTGCAGCCCTTTTGCCCTTTCAGTGTGTCTTCTATCAAATCTCTTACATTCTGCCAAGTAGCAATAAAAAACTTCCCAGGCTTAAGAGGATACGACAAACCCATGCATGGCTATCATGGATCAGATCAGTCAACTTTATCAGGGACCACCAACCTTGCCTGACCCTGCCCAGGTTTGTTTTAAGCACACAGGTATTTACTGTACATTATAGCATGCATTTTGTTAAAGAAATAAATGATAAAATTCATTGCTGATGTCCACTTCTTTTACAACTGAATAGGAATTACCTTCTGAAAGATGTACAAATAATTCTGGGCAGTTTGGAATCTGAGGTAATTTTAAAAATAAATAGGGATTATGTGCTTTGAAATGGTGTTTTAAACAAGGTATTTTCCTCTCTTCAATTGGTAGTAGAGGAAGAGAGCTGAGGTTTTTTTAGCTATCTGTCATACGAATGCCACTTAGTGGTCTGTAGTTAAGGCTGAACTCAGCTACTTTTTAAAACTGAAATGGTCTGTCTGACTGGCCAATATGAAGTTTTCTTTCTGTTTTTCTGAATTTGAAATTTAATTATTGTCAATTGAAGAAAATTTTAAAATAGATTCTTAAAGATTTGCACCATCCCCTGTCATACTACTTTACTCAATTACAAGTTCAGCAGTAAGTTCAAAATAGTAAGCCCTTTTAAAAGAAATTCCTGTCTTGTAAAAAACTTTGCATGCTATATTGTGAAATTTTGAGAAATTAATAATTTTCAGAAACAATTTTTCAAATGTGAGCTTCTACTTTATCAGGAGTTGAATGATGATACTCTCCTTGGGGCTTGTAAAAAATATTTGTCATTTTCGTTGAAGCAATGAAGACGGGGTTGGAACTTTAGATGGACCTTAAATGTAAGACAGAAGACTTGTGCTAGTCACTGCTAGCAAAAACATTTTGAAGAAGAAAATCAATGTC
Source organism: Pavo muticus (assembly GCA_016647715.1). NCBI lineage: Eukaryota > Metazoa > Chordata > Aves > Galliformes > Phasianidae > Pavo > Pavo muticus. The sequence continues at coordinate 94,202 of JACDJE010000777.1, forward strand.
TTACATTTAATATCAAAATACAGATATTGCAAAAGTTATGAGAAAACTGTGTTTGTGTGGTCTGCTTTCCCATGGTACTTTGGACACATCAACACCAACCAACCAAGTTATTGTTTTAGCCTATCTTTGAAAAGCTGTCTTTCCTCCATCCTTTTACCTCCGAACAGCTTACAGTACATCTGTCCAATATTTTTATCAGATTTTATAGAAGCAAATCCAGAACATTATATTCTTGTTTCTTGGAGAAATAAGCAGTGGGGCAAATAGTAATTAGTAGCTTCCCAGGCAGCAGCATGAGCTCAGCCTTTTTTAAACATCAGCAGATCCATAAAGGAGTTCACACTCCAAGCAAAAAATGATTGGTTCCCATGTCTCATTTATTCTAGAGACCTGGACTGCTTTTTATCAATGTAGGCTACGTCTACATTAACAAACAGGTTACAGCAGGAGTGAATTAGAATGAAACAGCCAGTGCTGAAATCCGCACTGCATGCACTTTGGAGATTTCACCTGGGCCAGCTCCCACCTGAGCTCCCCCAACAAGTGTGTTTGAGCCTAGGAAAACCCCCAGGCTGTACCTACCCAAGCACCTCTTGATCTGAACCAAGGTAAGCTGGGTCAGCCAGGAGACCTCCTCAGAAGTCCTCCAACACAGACACTGCCCTATACACCCTACGTGCGGCTATGGACTCACATCCTTATGCTTGCCTCGCTCCGGGATGATGTAAAAGGTATCAGAATGGGATCATCGATTGCACGATGCTCAGAGTATTTCAGTGACTCACTGTTGGTGTTGCATTTCTTAGGGTGGAGAAATGGGAAAAAGACTTGGTCAGGGTCACCTAGAAAGAGGCTGACAGGGACAGCTGCACGCAGAACTCTGTCCAAAGAACTGCTTACAGCAAAATTACTAATATAGGCAAGCCTAATTTGCAATTCTATTGTTTGAATGACACATCTGTACAATGTTAGATAAATGATTTGTGGAGGCAGAGCCTCCAGGGTGTACAGGGTGCTCTCACAATGCATAGAATACTTTACATGTACAGATACATAACAAACAGCTTAAAAGAGTAGTTTGGGAAAATTGAACCGTAAGTAATGTTTTTGTCTGACCTCATCCTCTGAGGCACATTTTACATTTATTTATTTTTAAGTGGTAGACGGTTTGTCTGTATTCGCTTTTAGTTTTCCCAAATGATAATTCTCTGCTTCCACCTGACTCTCAGAGTCATTAGTGGGTGACAGCTATCTGAGGCATCCATATAAGTCTTCTGGCCTGTCTGTTTGAGCTGCCATGTTTCAGATGTGTTATCAAGACACTGCTATTGTGCAGATACAGATTAGTTCTTGAGACTGATTTTTCTGCTTCACCAGTTCTTTTGTAGCTGCCAGAACTAATTGCTTACATTACATTACCAGTCTGTGCCTCTATCACTCCTTGGATGATGCCATCCTTCGGAATACAGCTGCACACTTAAGTGCACTTTTTCACTACTTCTTGCTATTCCTATGTACACAATTTACAGAATTTAGCCTGATTTTTCTTTGACCTCCACCAAGTGCTAGAGATTGTGTAATGGTTGCACTGATTCATTTGTCTTTTCTACCTCTGAGTTTTTCTGAATTTTCAGTCACTTCCTGGTAGTTAAACAGAGCTGCCTATGAATTCTGTAAACAGAGTATTTCCTTTCTGAGACAAGGTAAAGCTGCTCAGTACCAATACTGTAGTTTATACTGTAGTTATATGTCAGAAACGTAAAATTTAAGAAAAGTAAAAATTAAAAAAAAAAAAAGGAAAAGAAAAAGAAAAAAGGAATTATATCAAAGCTTATCCTGCCTAGAGAATAAAAAAGTTATTTTTTTCCATTATGGTCCAACTATATTGCATCTTAATTTAAAGGCATGAAAGCCCAACATTCATCGATAGCGATGTGCCTTGCACAACAACGGCTGTCAATACAAACTGCTGGGTGATGCCTGCACACCCTCAGCCGCTCATGATAATGTTAGCTGAATGTTTCCTTATGTAATGCAAGAGAAATATTTTGTACGATACTCTCAATAAGACCTACACAGAAAGAAAATTACTGGGCAGAATTAAATGAATGATTCCGTAGTTTGCATTTGAGGAAGAGAAAACCACTCTATTCTTTTAATACTTTTAGATCTGCAGAGTTGTTTGAAATTATGAGGAACACCATTTTGATGTGAGTTGCTTTTTTTTAATGTCAACATTACATCAGACTGTTGTTGTAAGGTTGAAAATTACTTATTAATAGTAACTATAACAATGATAGCACTTGCACTCTATGATACAGAGTGAATAAAACATCTATTTGAATGACATAAGAGTAAGACCATGCTAATTTTTGTGACTGGAAATTTGCTGCAAGTGTTAAATGTTGACTATACACATCCAGAGTAACTCATGCAAGGATTCTTTTAATGTTTGTAGCAACTTTTTAAACTGTTTTCATTTTTAGGATAACATTTTTGATGCTAAAGAGTATTTTTTTCCTCATAAATAGTAATATAGGAAAGCTCTTCAGTGTGAAGTGTTACTTACTTGTAATCCCAGGTTTTATAATTGCAGGTCTTATGGACATCACTTACCACTTACGCTAAGGAAGGGCTATTGTGATTCTACATAGTACCGGATGCTTGCTAAATTTCCTAACTGGGGCACTCAGAGCACTTTGTTCTAGCACTGACTTTTTCGGGAGATATGATGCAGACTCTTCAGTGGCTGAGAGGACACAGCTGGAGGCATTTCACTGGTTTGCTTGCTATCGGAGCTACTAGACTCTCACGCAAGTGTTTGCTATGGCGAGCTGAGTTTGTTCTTGGATAAAGACAGAGATTGAAGCAGATGAACATTTTGGTAAATGAGGTGTTTTTGTTCTTGTGATATTTAATTTCAAAAGCTTTTGACTTTCTTCATCACTCCTTCAGCTTCTGCACAATTGTCCCTCCCCTTTCCTAGGTTTATTGATTGCTAATGTGTGGAACCTAGTGCTTTTCCCAGTTAATATTTCACTATTTCAGCCTGAACAATTCTCTACCTTTCACTGAGCTGTGAGATTGATCAGGGCCCATGCTGTTCAAGTGCTACGCCCAACCTTTTGCTAACTGGCTCTAAATCTAAGCCTGCACCCAAGGAACTTCAACTTTCCAGTGTGGGACACTATAATCAAGGTCTCACCTAGACAGTGGGATTCCCAGCATTATCTCCACCACAGAAAACACAGAACAAAAATAGAGAAGGCGGGAGGCTGAGCAGAAGGAAGTCTGCTGATGTCGTGAAATAGCGTGAGCTAGAAAGAGAACACAGCATCACAGCTAAGCTGTACTGTAATTTCCTACAGACCATATCTGCTCTAAAATCACTGCAGCTATTTCCCCGTGGGAGATGGGGAGTGAAAATTATTCCAGTAGTTCCAGAATTAGATTTCTCAAAGGGAGAAAGGAGTGGGGAGAAACACAAACTGCTGTGGTTATATTGGATGCTGATTTAATTTACATTTGTCGTGATTGGATTGCAGTAATTTCCCTAGGGAGTAGCTCCTGAGATAATAATTTCAATAGAGAAGCTCAGCAATGGTGAGCTGAGAACTTCCTGAAACAGGATGGTCTGTAGGAGAAAATCTCTTTTTAAAGGCATGTGGGTTCAGCCAAATTGAATAGAACTTCAAAGAAAAAGAGAGCATAAAGGAGTTGTCTTGCAGGCAAAGCAAGTTCATTTGTGGGAAAAGTCTACGATTGTGAAATTGTTTGCTATAAAATTATCTTCCAGGGAATTACATACTGTGCTCTTTAAAAAGATCTTTGGGAAAATTTGGAGGAGAGACTAATAAAGAGCCTTGTATGTTTTCTTTTGAGTGATCCATGTCAAGAATTTAAAAATCTTTGCAGCCATTAAATGCCTAAAGCACAAGTGTGGACAGGGCTTGGCTGGGGATCATACCACATGCCCACAGAGAATGGACCACATCTTGATTCTAGTTTTGATTTCTGTCTCTTTTTTTTTGTGCCAACGTTGTCACCTGTCACCCTACAGAGGTGGGTTTCAATACTTCTCTACAGCCAGAGGGCTTCAGTTTAGTACAGAGTGATCTATCTCAGCAGTTATTAGACACTTCTCTGAATAATAAAGAGGGAAAGGCTGGAAGTAATTAGGGTTCTAATTAATGCTAGCGCAAACAAGGAATGAAGCCAAACAAAACAAGGAAATATTGTATTGTCTGTCTAGGAGCAGGATACATTAGAGTGCGTGCTTGAGACAGATTTTCAGGTATATTTGGGCTGCCTTTTCCAGCTGGACAACAGAGCAGAGCTGCAAAATGTGCCTGCTCTGAAGTCCTGGAGTAATAGTGATTCTGGCTCTGTTACAAAATCACTTTTGGTGTCTCGATTAATTAGTCTGCAAGGCTGTCATGCTGACTTAGCCACAATCCATTTGTTAAACTCACTTTTATGCTAAAAATAGTCCCTTCTTGTTAGCCTTAGCTTCTATAGGGTAAATCTTACTTGATTTGCAGCTCCATATGAATAGACAGAGATGAGCCAATGTGACAGTATAGGATGTCAAGCCAGGTAGTCAATCAGATACACATGTAGAAGACAAGGCTGAGAAAATCCTGTGCAGCAGGAGAGACAGTCCTCAGAGAGACCTTCCTTCATCTCACAAAGGAAGAAATGTTTCCATCATGATTAGTAAGCTCTCTCTCATTTCCTCTTTCCCAAAGTCAGTGGCAGAGATGCTTTGGTGGGTCTGTCCCCACGCAGCACTTTCCTTACTCCATTGAGCCAAGTGCCCGTGTTGGCACTGACCAAGCCAGTGAGCAGCACGCTGTGTACAGATAGGTGAAGTGACAGTCATGTGCTTTGCACATCAATTTTACACATCACAGAGTGTGTTTTGTGCTCTCCCTCCAACTCTTCTCTGCATTTGATCAGTTCATTCATTTTCTTAATGTTTCTACAAATATGGCAGTGCAATAGAGAAAAAAACTTGGGTTTTCCTTTATCATTTGCAAACCCAAATGGAACAGCCCACTGAACCCAGTCATCCCTCCCTGAAACTACGATCCTGCATTGTTTTCCTCTTTGAATCTCTTATTTTTCCTCCTCCTTAGTCTCTATCTGGAAAATTTGATCTTCAGTTTGCTTACTGTTTTTCAGCTGCTGGTGACATACAACAAAGATGTGCTCCAAAGTACTTGATATTCTCTTGCCTTTTCCTCATATTACAATGCTAAAGTCTCACAATACTTTAAACATTTATACACCTAGCAAGAGCACAGAAAAGCAGTTTTTCCTCTTAAAGTACAGACTGTAGTTTCATGAACTTTCTTATTTAATTAGGAGATTTAAAAATACTAATTTCTGGTGGATCAAAACTGTAAGGCACATCAGTAAACAGTTTCATCTCAGTGAAGGCTGTTTTAAAATTTGTGATGCCCTCTTAAAACTCAAAATTAAAAAAGATAAATCCTTTCTGTTTGTATTCAACCAGATTTTTTTTTTCCAAAACAAGTAATTCATCAAAATCAGTGTGAACCAATGAAATATCCCTGTTCTGTTGAATCCATGCTTTTTCATTTCATGTTCAAAAGCAAAGCAAAATCTTCATGTACAAAATTTCCTACAACTCAGTGTGTCTCCACAAACACACAAGAACTTACACATTGGGAGAATCAGAGTATAGAATGGTGAGTGCCCAGGCAGGATCATAAGATTGGCCATCGGCCATAGCTGGGCTTTCTTCAGAACTTTCCTTCTTGTAAGTCCTACAAACCAAAACAGTAGCCCCCCACCGCAGTCATCTTCCAGGAAAAATAGATAAATAAATGGATCTGATTCTCCTTTATGCAAACAAGGAAGGATTCTTTTAGAAATACTTGAAAAATTGGAAGAGGGCCGTTCAACTACTGAAGATAATTTCAAGGCCTTAAGGGTTTTAAAAATATATTTGAGCCCTCTGGTAAATCAGTTAACAAAGGTATAAACACCATCCTCCCTTATTCCTGAGAGCACCCAGAAATGACATCATGAGAAACCAGCAGCCTTACTCAAACACTGCAGGATTGTACCAAGCCACCATAGTACTTCTGCTTTGCAGTTGAGAATCTAGGTCATGCTGATTTTTTAGCTCTACTGATTTTGAGCACAGACTATGTTTCTATACCGTGAGAGGAAGAGAGGAAGACTGGGTATAACAGAATTATTCTCTGGCAATTTGGCTCAGCATCTGTCCAAAACACAGCATACTGATCGCAACTGTGTGGAGACCACAACTATGTGGAGTTCATAAGAAAAATGATTCCCAGTGAAATTCTGAGTGGTCAGATTCTTTGCTGAATGTTGGCATTGTACACTGTGTTACTGTTACAAAGGCAAAGTCAGGCTTAACTAGGCAATTGTTGTCCTGAAGGAACGCCCTGAAAGTGTGAAGCTGATATAATTGCATCTGCTTGCCTGGCACAGGGGAATCTCCAGCATAACCGAGATGGCTAAGAACACTCATAAGACCAGATTTCTCCTCCTGACCAGCTTTCTGGAAGGTTGGACAGATACAAAGAAGGCCATGAAGAGATGCAGCAGCTGCAACTCAAACAAGCCCAGAGACCTCTCAATTTTGCTCACCTATGGAGTGATGGCATCACTGGACAAAGGAAGGGCAACTGATGTCATCTACCTGGACTTGTGCAAGGCCTTTGCCATGGTCCTCCACCACATCCTTATCCTTGAATTAGAGAGACATGGATCTGAAAGCTGGACTATTCGGTGGTAAGGAATTGGTCGGATAAATGTAGCCAGAGGGTTGTGGTCAACAGCTATATGTCCAGGTGGAGGCTGGTCATGAGTGATGTTGCTCAGGGGTCCACCTTGGGACTGGTGCTCTTCAATATCTTTATCAGCAACCTAGATAGTGAGATTAAGTGCAACCTTAGCAAGTTTGCTGATGACACTGAACTGAATGCTGCAGTTGATAAAACAGAAGGAAGGAAGGGATGCCATCCAGAGGGATGTGGACAGGCTTGAAAAGCGGACTCATGTGAACTTAATGAGGTTTAAGAAAGTCAGGCGCAACGTGTTGCACTTGTATCAGGGCAATCCCAGATACGGGTACAGGCTGAGTGTAGAATTCATTGTGTGGATCCAGAGGAGGGCCACAAAGATGATCAGAGGGCTGGAGCAGTCCTCCTATGAAGAAAGGTTAAGGGAGTTTGGCTTGTTTAGCTTGGAGAAGATAATGGGGAGACCTCATTTCACCCTTCCAATACTTGAAGAGAGCTTATAAATGGGAGGAAGACCAATTTTTATGAAGTCTGATAGTGACACGGAATGGATTTATACTAAAAGAGAGGAGATTTAGATTAGATGGTAGGTGGAAATTTTTCACTCGAAGAGTGGCAGGGCAGTGGCACAGGCTGCCCAGAGACACTGTGGATGCCCCATCTCTGGAGGCATTCAAAACTAGGTTGGATGGGGCCTTGGGTAGTCTGATTGAGTGTGTGGCAACCCTGCCCATGGCAGGAGGTTGGAACTAGACAGTCTTTGTTTGAGGTCCTTTCCAAAGTAAGACATTCTATGATCATAATTTCTGTGATGGCCAGGAAAACTGTTGACACTGCATGTGAGAAAAGGCAGGAAAAAAAGGGAAGGAAGGAGTCAAGAATAAAAGTGATACAATGCGCTGGTGTTTATCTATCTGTTTGATTTTAGTGTAGCCTTCACAAGGTTCTTTCTATCTGACTCATGCAGGTATGACATTTGAAAGAATGCTGTCAATTACACCTTGGTGCTCTAAAGAATTTATGTTAGGAGAACCACAAAAATGCCTTTAGTAATCTCTCATTTTAAGCATACATTAAATATTTCTTGGCTTTGGCGTATGTAGCATAGACATACGTAATTTAAAGGAGTTTCTTCATCAAAGCTTTAATCCCAAGTCTCTTGTGTGCCTAGGTGATATGATCCATCTAGGTTGTTGAATAGTAGTGCTTAACAATCTCAAAAACATGGTTATGAAGAAGAAAAAATCACTTGCAATCTCTTTGCCATCCTGCTGTCTTTTATGCTCTCGCTGTCACAAAAAATCTTAAGATGGAGGTGTGACCCTTACTAATACATTCCCATACGTGTCTAACACTTCTGCTTAACAGCCCCAGACTTCCTCATGCACAGCCATCCCTGGAAGTGTGGATTTATTCTCTTATGAAATCTTAGAAAAAGGTGTAAACTGAAGTGTAAATAACATTCATCTCACCAAATCGATTGGAATACAACTGCTGCTTTTAAGGTGGATCAGAGCCCAGAAGAAAGTTAAAAATTTCTAACTAATGCTGAGACTGGATAAGGGAATGTTAAAGTACAGAAGCCCCATGTTAGCAGAAACTAATTTGGCTCTTTGCTTTATCTGTTGTGTGGTGGATATTATCTGAACAAGATAAGACTTGGCTATGCGCAGGCATATTTCATATTATAGATGCAAAGTGTGTTACTTTTATAACCCTGTTGCTTTTTATTACTAATCAATTGTCATATATACAAAGGAAAACCATTTGGTGAGAGATGAGCCAGAAACGTAAACAATAAAATGAGAAACCAACACTGACAGCTCAGAGATAATTTCCTGACATGGAGGAGAATGAAGCAATAGTATCTCTTTTGCCACAGTGTCCTATCAAACCTTGAATTTATTTTCAGATTGTTTCAGAGCATCTCTCTAGCTGTCAACACATCAAGCCTGTTCCAGAGTCTTTCCATTCACTCTGCCTAGCTTTGATCATACTCTTGAAAAGTTCAGACCACATAAGTGCATTTGGGGCTTTTTATGTATAGGACTGGATCTCTTTTATTTCCATGTTTATTAGTACTCCTAGATCTCCTGTTTATTAGAACTCTTGTACCATGGAGTTGTAGCTATCTGTGAAACATATATCTTATTACAGGGAAGATGAATGTCAAAACATTTGATATCAATTGAAGCCCACCCAAAGTTGCTTGAGTTTTTGTCATCATTTATGATATAGTATTAAATATATTCCTGTAATTTGTCATTCTACAATGATGTGCCACTGAGGAAAAATGAACTCAATGTAAAATCTGCTAATTGGCAATTTCCAAAAGGAAATCTGAAACCTCTATGACCCCTTCTGAATTAGCTACTGTACAGACATGCATCCCACATTACAGATATTTTCAAATGAACAGGAAATAGGCCAGTATTTATAGAAACTAAACCTTCCTTCACGGTACTGAAAATCTTTCTTTTCTTCTGCTTGAAGATGTTTAACCATTTCATTTTTGAAAATGGAACTTCTAAGTTGTTGAGTACCAGAGACCTAAGTATTTACAAGGAAATTCAGGGAAATTTCAGAAGGCCAAAACAATTTCAAACAGAAGTTACGCGATGATCAGACTTGAAATAGTTGCAAAAATGGGGGAAAAAATCTGTATTGCAAATCAGGTTATCTTCATAAGCAAGATACATTCCATAATTTTATTGCTGAGCTGTAGGACATGTTTGTACTGGAATGTATGCCCTCCTAACCTTTATCTTACACGTATAGACAACTGAACTGCATGCAGATACTATTTTAGCCTTGTAACACTTTTTGCTGATTATCCTAACCTTAAGTCATAACCTCACCCTTCTAATGAGACTGATAATTTAAATAATTTTCAGCAAGATACAGTTCTAAATCGGTGAATTATTCCACTGTGGACAATAGAGTACTTTTCATAAAAATCCAAATACCTCTCTTCACTGCTTAATCAGAATATGTTGGAGCTAGATCCCTAGATAGACAGATAGATAGATAAATAGATAAGAAAGGAAGGGAAATGATTAGCATTCTCTTGCTCTGGTATTAAATATTACAGATTCAAAGATTAGTTGAGGAGTTGGTTTACAAAGATACCATGTCATTGGTATTTGGGTCTTTATAGCAGGTATTTTTGAAGCATTTACAGCTGAAACGTGTTTGGCTGTGAAACAACATGAAGGTACTATAAAAAGTGATAGCAGAATAGCATGAACAAGTCCTAGCAAGCCTTAGTCAAAAACCTCTGCATGGACTTTTGTCAATGTTCAGTAAGAATTCATGAACTGGAGGTGGCAGAAGAGGAAGGAGACCCAGGTGGATTAACTCAGTGATATGTTTAGATGATGGCAGAGCTGCAAAACAGAGCTATAAGAATTCAAGGATAAATTTTAATAATGTTCAGGATACCTAAGTGTATATTATATTGGTAAGAAAAGGAAAATTTGTAACACACATAGTTCTTGTCATCAGTGCTGAAGAAAGATAAATGGAATCAACAGAGATGCAGAGAAAACTTCACAGGATGAGAAAGTGAATGGAGTTCTCTATTGGAGTTCTCCTTTCACAAGAGTCTCTCACAAGAGATAACTCTTGTGAAAGGAGAATTTAGTTTATGAAACAAGAAAAAAACTGACTGAAGAGATGTGAATATATGTATCTGGGGATGAGGAGAGATTATCATTATAGAGGAAGAGACAGGTAAAAAATAACTATCAAATAGTTACAAATAAGTTTAGACTGGAAATTAGAAGGTTTCCAATCACCAGAAGAACAGAGTTCTGAAACTTCACTTAGGCTTAGAAGAGAATAAGCTATTTTCAGATGGAGTTTTTAAGACTGGATGAGGAAGCTCTATTGTTAAAAGGAATTTAAAGTAGTTGCAATCACTGATTGCATGCTGTTTGTTTTGTACTGGTACTACCTGAAGGCCTACATTAGTCACCTACTTTGTCACTTCTCCCCCATTTACATCCTTGGGACCATTCTTTTCCCCACACTCTTTCGACACAATGGAAGAGCTGACAGAAACATGATGAAAGGACAAAGCATCCCAGTATTCCTAAAAACTGTAGAAATTCATATGATGATCATTATTTTGTATCCAGTTCACAAAGCACAATTGACAAATCTGGGACTGGAAGAGGATTTTTCCTTCTGCACATATTACTAGGAAACAGTGTAGGCTTTAGATTTTGTTCTTTTTTCACTGCCTTCTGTGGTATGGAACATAGCAGTCTGCTTAGAGTTAGCTGGTACTTTTATTGATTTTTTTCCCTGTTATGTTGGGAAAGTGGCTTATTGGCTTCTTGGCAATAATTCTAGCTTTTGGACTTTTATTGTAGGCTTTAAGTTTGTTAAGGAAGTTAAGAAAGTTTTATGGCTTGTGTCAAGTGAAATAGATGTTGTAAAGTGTTCTACGACCAAACATCTTTGGGCATAGTTGCCAAGGATAGAATCAAGGCTCAAGACTTTGTCTACTCAAATAAATCCAATCCAACAAAACAACCCATTATTTTCAGTCAGATCTCATAGTATCTTCTTCATTCACTATTCTTAATTTTTTCTTTTTTTTCTTTTTTTCTTTCTTTCTTTTTTTTTTTTTTTTTTTCTCCTAGAGCTTTTAGTTCTTTTGTGTTATTTTGTATTATTTCCTCTGATACATAGTCATTATATGTGGCTCCATTTCAATGTATAATATGCATTGGCAAGCCAGTTTGGAGACTTAAAACATTTAATAATAAATGTCATTGAATAATAAAATTACTCAGTAGGAAAAGTTTTTCAGTTTTGTTTTGTTTCTTATGAGAAAGGTTTATTTTGTTTACTGTTCTTTGTGGTGCATGTGATACTTGCTAATGATGGGATGAAATGTAGCCAAGGGTTTTTTTACTGTTACATATAGAGATTTAAAAGCAGGAAGAAGGAAATAATGTGAAAGTGTAAAGATTCAGTAGCTAAGAGTTATTTCAACATTTCCTACCCAGAGAATGTGAAATTTGCCATCAGTTATTAAAGTGGCAACCCAGTGGCTGGGCCAGATCACTGCCAGGTGCAAGGCTCATGATCAGGGCTGAAGCAGTGATCATCAGAGATCTCCAGGGAGAAGATTTGTGCTGACTAGAAAGCTGTCCATAAGAACAGAGTTGCTATAAAGGTAACATTTTTCTTTTTTAGGAAAACAAATAATATTCTGTGGTTATGTACTAGCTCACACTAGAGTAAAAATAGAAAGTGCTTTTCAATTATATTTATTGCATTAAGATAGTTCTGCCAAAAGGTAACAAGGCTATGAATTACCAAGGCAAGGTCATCATTCCAGCCATTTGAATATGAGAGAAAGCACAACACTCAGATGTTTCTCCATGAAAGCTCTGTAGAAAAAGGAATCCAGCAGTCTCTGAAGCTGAGGTGATCGGCACTGCTGGGAACTACTACTGTCTGTCCACAGATATAGTCTTTAGACTGTTTGAATTCAGCTGCCAGCTGGTCCTCATCCCAGCACTTGAACTATCTTCAAGTTTTATCTTGTTGGGTGTGACTGTGCTCTCCCATTAGTCCACCTAAACTTTACATTATAGGTGGCTCAAGAAAAGACAGTGGATCCTTTCATACTCAGTCCCACAGTTCAGTAGTAAACTGCGGGAAGCAACATGCTTGGATGCATCCTTTGAGGAAGAAACAACATTTTTTCCTCTCTTATGCAAGACAGCAGCAGCATATCATGCCCAGTAGTGCTGAGTGCTCCAGAGTTCCAGAAGAATGACAGCTGCTGTCCCTCACTGAAGTGGAAAAAAGAAGAAACCGTCCTTTATTTATCAGCCAGAAAAGACTTCGAAAGTCTTATATTGACTTCATCAAAGCACTGAAATTTCTTGCTGAGTGAACTTATGTAGATAACTCCAGAAGAAATGCCTCTGATTTAGTTTAGTTTTATTTCCATTGAAACTGCAACGGATACAAAGAGCACTATTTAATAACACTATTTGAGAGAGCAAATTATCAGCTAAACAACACTATTTTTCATAGTCACCATTATTAGCTGTTCATTTTCACCAGTGATGAACAATATCCTGCATGCCATGATCTGAAACTCACCACCCACTGCCTCACTGTGTTCACATCGACTGTTTGATCTCCAGAAATGTTCAGCAAACATCAGTGAATGTCAATGGGTGCCATTTTTTTCACCTGTGAGAATTAAATGACACACCCTTGCTTCATCTGCACTTCCATGCCAGATGCCAATTCTGTCAGACTACCCCTCAGCTGCCATATGTCACATGGCAGCAACATGTAACTGAGTATTGGTGGGTAGGTTCCCCTACTGCCATACCACCAACATCTGCGTTTGACACTGTAGGCCAACAGAATAAAATAGGAGGCATTACTTTCAGAGCATCTCTTGTATTAAATTTGTGAATGCAGGAAATAATCTTAACCTAAAGAATTTATTCACTTAGTTGTCTATTTTTTCCCCTTTTGATTATGAAATGAAAATTTTGGAAAGGTATAGCTATCTCTTTTAATACCACCATTTACCTTAATGGTTCCTTTTTTTTTTTTTCGTATTTCATGACTTCTGCTCTTCTTTGAAAACAAACATACCAGTACATGCTGCATGCTTCAAAAAATATGGGTATTTATGTATTTGTACATATAAATGTTCCTGAAAAATTATTGGTCTTTCAAACAAATGAAGGATCTTTTAGCATTTTGGGAACCCTTACGGTATGATTTTCTGGTGATCAGTTTGTTTGTTCCTGTCAGACCAGTTTGTTAAGAGTACTATAGTTCTCCATTAGTCTCACAGTCTGAGAAGGTGTCTTGTGCTAAGATACTCTGCAGCCAGTAAGGGTGTAATCAGCTTTGGTGTTGTTAGCAAAGATTTAAAGAAATAATAATAATAATATTAAGAGTAATGATCCAAATAGCTGCTGGGAGTCTTAGACTCCTTGACATTCACTATACCACGATTTCACTATTATCCTCGTCTGTGATAGTTAAACAAAACCTAGTATTGCACTGCATGCACTTCATTCATATTTTCAGTTTACAATAGAGAAGTTTATTTAGGGAAATTCAGATAGTGCTTGCACAGTCCTCAATTCCTGTGGTAAAAATCCAAAATTTCAACATGTGTGTATTTCCTCTGAACTAGCATGAGACCACTGACTCATTTCAGGGAGATCTCCAAATAGCCAGGAAAGAGATGAAAACAGATTCCCACTCCTGGATAGTACACAAACATCAAAAGATGACAGATAGTCTTTGTAATGTTTGTGTCTCTTTCCTTTACTACGCACAGCAACTACTTCAGCATCAAATCTTCAAAACAGGAAAGATGCTTTTCTATCGAGATAGCATAGGAGTGCAAGGAAAACGTGGAAGATGAAGAGTTGCATGCATCTCCTCCATGTGAATCTCAGCTGTCCACCTCCAGAAGAATCAGGCTGTTTATTCAGGTTGATAGAATTTTTTTTTTTTTCTAGCTGGAGATACTTGTATTAATCTGTGTAAACAAGAATTAATCTTACAGAACATGCCTGGAACAAAGAGCGAGATGGAATCAACACCCAGTAAGGATAGCCCTCCTTTAGAGAAGATCTAATTAATAGTCTCATTACTTTTCAATCTAGGCTTCTGTGTTTCTCAGAGGGGGAGCAGTGCAGAGGGGAATGTCCCAAATAGTACGACAAAAAAAAGGGCTGAAAGGAAGAGATTTGGCTGCTGCGTATGTTAGTAATGCATCAGCGTGCCTCAAAATTGATGTGGCTGTAGCCAGGAACAGAACCACAGCCCGGTGCCAGAGGTGGCACATTCATAATGAGACCAAATGAAGGGGCTCATTAGTTTCACAAATGGTGAAGAGCTGCCTGTTCCCTCTCTTATTATCTCTCATCCATCTCCATTACGAGGGTGTGAGTGTGAAGGGGTGGGGAAGAAAAGCGAGCGCTACCCGTTCAGGCAGTGAGCTGATCTGCATTGCCCTTCTGGGAAATTAATGAACATCCTGGTGACTCCAGGCTCCTCCCTCCCCTCACCTCAGTGGCAAATTAGAAATAGGGAAACCTAAGGGAGAAAAATACCACAGATGAAGCCTTTCTGTTTGTCTGCAATCACAAAGAAAAAAAAAAAAGAGAGAGAGAATGAAAATACAAAAACAAGAGCTCTGCAGGAAAACAGAAATAAAAGGCATGATGGAGTTTCTGCTCTTTAATTTAGATGCCTGATGATCTGTGGATCTGAGACAGGTCATAACATGCAACAAAGCCACCCTGTGTGTGATTTACCAAAGCAGAAATGAGTTTTGACCTAGAGGGACTGGAAGGCTGTGCGAATGACCCTTGGATATGTCAGAATGGCACTCAATAAGTAATTGCAAACTTTTTTTTCTTTTACAGTTTTTGTTCAGAGCCAAGCCAGGCAAATACTCCATACTAATCCTGACACAGAGCAAATAGTAAAAGCAGTCTTTGCTGGTAGTGCTGGGAGAAAACATTCAATTAAGTTGCTGCAGTGGCTTAGTGACAGCAGCCTTTCACCTCTGGAAACCTAGCTGCTAGTTATCTGTCTTGGGTCACCAAGGAAAATGAGTCGATGCTCTCAGGCTAAGCCCTAGGGCACATTTTGCTCAGAATCACCAGACCACAGCATAATTTGGAGCTTTTGTCCATGTGTACTTAGCAAAGGTCTAGGCCTGGAAGAAAGCTGAAATTCAAGATTAGGGTGCACTAAGAATGATGTGTCTTCCCTGAGAATTAAAATACTGACATTCCCAGTGCTTAAATTAACATTAGGTTCACTAACTCATTGAAACCAAAATAAAACTGTGGGCAAAACAGCGACATGGGCATTGTGTAACACTCCTAGGTGCTGGGAACAAAAGGCAGCGTTCATCAATGGAAGGAAAAGCCTTATCATGTGCTCAGGGATCTGAGGCAGCCAGGGAAGTCTGACTGCTCTCACTGCCATAGAACTGCGGCTCACAGTGCCTGAGCTGGTTTAAGGTGGGGAAGCTCCACACAACTAGCCTGTTTTGATTCAGAGAAGCATACGTATGACTGATCTCCAAAATCACCAGAGCCCTGGAAAGAGCCTTTCCTTTTAAAGAGAGCTTCTTGAGAGCTATCAAGGACTTCCCAACTTTAAAGTCGCATTTGTGGCAAAACAGAATTACCAAGTACCAGAAAAAGGAAACCCACAAAGCAGGAGTCCAGAGCTGCCAGATGAGAAGAGCAAGGCCTGGTTGGGTTCCTAGGGGATGTCTTTCCTCCACGCTCAGTGTTCACCTAGCAGCTCTCAGCACCTTCCTAGTTTGTACATACACAATTCTTGTGGGTCCCTGCAAAAGCCTCCCTCTTTTTGTCACCTCTGAGAGCTGGCTTTCTGCCTGCCACAGATCAGCCCTCTCCAGGCTCTGCCACTTGTGCTGCAGCTGACCCCAGCACCACACACCTGCCTGCAACTTCATTAGATGTGACCTACAAAAGGTAGGGAGGAAACACTCCCCTTTTCTTGCCCAGGTTTGCACCCAGTTCAAGTGATAGCCACCACATGTGTACAAACCAGGAGCCCTCCCCTCCCATATGTACAGCCTCTCAAGTGATAAGTGCTGATGCTGGGTGGGTGGTGGGACTTGTTTGTTCTCTTGTCTTGAACGCATGAGAAGTAGAGCAAGCCCTTGCTGTGGCAGAAACAGGAAGCTCTACCCTGAGTATTGCTCAGTGGAGAAAGGCTGGAGTCCCTCATGGTATCTGGACAGGCCCTTATCTCTCTGCATCCTCCATGTGTGCTGCTCCATGCTGGAGGGTGTGCCCATCTGCTTCTGACTATGACAAGGAGCATCCTGCATAAGGAAAAGGCAGGGTGAAGCTATAGCACTGTGCAGAGCCTGGTTCCTACATAGGTGTCACATTCCTGTCCCTGCAGCCTCACACAGGGCAGACAACAGGAGCATGGCCTGAGTGTGCCTCCTGCTTTGGAGGTGCTGGGCCCCAGTTCTCCTAGTCTGGGTGTCGCCACTCTTGAAGTATTGTTTCTCTGTGTTTTCTTCCACTTAAATCTCTCTTTTGGGAGATAGGGTGATGAAAGTTAGGTTTGGAAGCACTGTGGTGTTCTTTGGACAATAAAGGCTGCAGTGAGCGTTGCCAGGTTAGAGCTGCTGTTGTCCATGGTGGACTGTGGACTAGGGGTCCTGCCATTCATCCTGGGTCCCACTCCATGTGTGTTCATGTTTCCTATTGCTGCAGACTCAGAATGCTGTCAATTCCCAGGCTGATTAACAAGGCAAGAAAGGAGGGGGTAGGAGGCTATTGAAATGGCAGAACTGTCCTGCTTTCTAAGTTTACTTGCAATTTAAAATCACCAAATTTTTCTCTCTATAGAAAGTCCATCAAAAGTCTTGCTTTGTTTCTGTTATTTTTCAATAGTAGAAGAAAAATCAGTTTATATGTCTGCATATTGCAGTGTGTAGATATAAGCCAGAAAGCAATATAAAACAATCTTGGAAATGTTTTTTTTATGATTTAGATTTCCGAATCTTTGTAATTGAATTTTTTTTTAGTTATGTTGTCCTTTCCTTACAGGGTGCAGAGCTCTCTCTCCAAGCTATGTGCTGCTTTCACTGATGTTAGAGGCTGCTCTTCTTATTATTTGTAAGGCTGAACTTCAGCCTTGAATAGAAGACTAGGATCAGGCACAAATGTTTGCTGACCGTTGCAGCAGCTGAATTTACCCTTTCCTATGTGAATGGAAGTCATAGGAAAAAATGGACTATTAATGCAATTTATCTTCAAGCAATTGTAGTAGTAAAGCCTTATATGCTTTGCTTTATGCTTTGCCAGATACCTACACAATACCCCATTTCCAAATGATCCGGTTACGGCATATGGTAATTTCTGCAAAGGAAGCACTTCAGCAGAAACCAGCCCTACAGGAAGGAGGGAACCCAACAGGAGAATTGTTATCGTCTTCCGTAGTGTTTTGACCATAGGTTGTCAGCAAATAGCCTTTGGAGTTTAATTACATGATCAAGATTGTTGAGGAGTGTGAAAGTCGAAAGAACAAATAAGTAACGGAAAGCAATTTTTTTTCCTCCTCCTTTACTCCGGGGCAGCCATAATTAAAGTTAAAGTGCTGCTGCTTTGCTGGAAACTGAGTTAGGGGAGTGAATTGTAATTGCAAATACTGTTTGCTCAGTCACTCTTGGCAACAGCATCATGTTAACTCAGTCTTTGTGTCTCCTGTGAATCCTCTGGGTTGACGAAAACATCTTTTCTTATCCAATTTGTTATCACTGACTTCAGAAAGTCATTAAAGAATATCAGTAGAGCAGATTGGGATCTGGATTAAGAAATCAATTATTGCCAGGAAGTACCTTTATAGACGCTAATTAGCCTTGACTGACATTTATGGTATTCCTTTAATGGTACCTTTGGTCAGTTTTTAAAGGTACAGGGCAGCTATCAGGGCTGCAAATAGCACCCATCTTTTTTTTTTTTTCCCAGATGTCCTGGTGCCAGCTCATGCTAGATAGATGCATGCAGTGAAATCTATGAAATGTGAATTTTCATGCAAGTAAAAGTCATTGACCTGTTCATTTAGCCGGAAATTAAATGCTACCCCTGGCCCCAGATAGCTGGTGTTGGTCACATTTAGCAGGATGGCTCTGCCATTCACAGCTGTTCTGCAGATTGCTGGTGGCAGATAGATTAGGTCTTCACAGGAAGGGCTTAATAGATATACGACAGGCGTATATAGGTTTAGACATCTGTGCAAGAAAGAAAGGCCACAGGATAAGTAATCTCACCCTGTGAAAGATGGAAAGCACTACAGAGACTTGTAACAGAAACAGCCCAGACAAGTATGATTTAACAGGGGAAACACAGAGATGGGACAATGCAGGGGGACTGCACCAGAGATGAGGTAGGAGCACGGCTTTTTTCTGCCTGCTGATCTCACTGTGGCTGGCTGCAAAACTCCATCAGCCTGTCCTCTGCGTGGATGGGCATTGATTTGCTCTGCCTTCCCTAGCCTCAACTGAAAACATTATTAGTCTCTACTTTAAACTGCACCCAATTTCTCCCCTCTTTCATATCCCACTGAGGAAAATATCTCCAGGTATTTTTGTATTTTATGCTCCCATCCGTACTCTTAGAATACAGCCAGTCCTACTGGCTTATAACTACCCCAGTGTAAGTAAAAACTAATTTGAAGACAACTGTCCCATCCGCCCTGATAAAACAAATCACCACCACGACCAAGAGCAACAACGATCACCACCATCAAAACTGTCAATCACACACCTGGTAAGAAGCAGAAGAGGGATATTCAGTACAGAAATAAGTGAAGCAGTTGTGATTTATATCAGGGTAGATGTAATCAGAAGATTTGCATAAGAGCTAATGAATTTCAGCATGAGCAGCATGTAGTCACCTATAATAAATATTTGTACTACAGAGATGAAGAATTTTAAAGGACAATTTAAGTCTATGTTTTCTAGTTATTTTAGATTCAAGTCCTGAGCTTTTGCATTTGCTTTAGTTGCACTAGTGCTAGAGGACTGTAAAAGTGCATATATCAAAAGTCCTAGCCTAGATTAAATATTACGTTTTGTGTCTGTAAACCATCCTAAAAGATAAAATCCTACATCTTACTTATTTGAAATATCTTCTAACATTGTGCTATTGCAACTCCTCATATTTGAAGTGTCTGTGAGTGCTTCAGAAGATGAAGCTCCCAATATAGTCAACACAAAGACAGAAATGCTTCTTCTGAGAGCAATTCAGGACTCTAAAGTTAGGATCTATCTCTGCTGATAAGACATGGACCTGAAATTTAGCTGTCCAAAGATAGACTATCCTTCACCTACATGGCAAATAAAGAAAAAACAACCTAATTTTGGCATTGTAAAATTCTGGTGAAATGAATAGCAGGCCTGTGAATAGTTTTATCTATGTAGGCATTTCTGTTACCAAGCCTGATGAGTACTGCTAAATGAATAACAGAAATATAACTGTGCTGCCTTCATGTAATAGAAATAGAAAAGGGATATCACCTTCCTAAAACAAAGGCAGAATATTATTGGATTGAGTTAGGGATGTAAGACTGAACTCATAAACAGGCGGGTACTGAGATGACAATATGTTATTATTGCAGCAGAATTCTGTATTTTCTATATATACAGTTATTGCCCCATCCCAGAGAGCGTCCAAGGCTAGGCTGGATGGGAATTTCTTCGGGTAATGGAATGTGCCCCTGCTCATGGCAGTGGGTTAGGAACCCAGTTGTCTTTAAAGTCCCTTCCAATCCAGATCAGTCTATGATATAGAACTTGCAGTTCTGTGTGAAGTATAAAATTGAGAATGTCAGTTCTGTAAACTGAAGTAGAAGTAGCTCCTGTGCGAATTTCTTTCTTCAGTATCTTCAGTGGCTTGCAATTGTCTTCTGGGCTTGTTTGCTATATCATCTGTTACTCTAGTGTAAACTTGTTATGTTGTTGTTTTTTGTTAGTTAGTTTTCGCCTTGCTTCTACTTAATCCAGAGCAGGTGTACTGCTTGTCCATGGAGAAGTTACAAAGTCAATCAGACCTTTACACTACTGATGTGAAATTTGTGTTCCCACAGATTTAACTTTGGAGAGGCTCTTCAGATCTCTATCTGATAAATTATGAGCAATTATACATAATGTAAAATATGCTGCAATACCAATAAATTTCCATTCTTGACCTGAAATATACATTTAAGGCTGGATACTTCAAGGCATCAATATAAATCAAGGCTGGATGTGTCTCTGGGCAGCCTGGTCTAGTGGATGGTGGCCCAGCCCACAGCAGGGAGGTTGAAACTATATTGATACTTGAGGTCCTTTTCAACCCAGGCCATTCTATGATTCTATGATTTAAGTGAAGCACTGAATCAAAAGCAAGTATCCTCCAAAACTATCTAATCTGAATATAACTCAATGTACTTCATAAGGTGTTTTTCTTCCAAACCACCAGTAGCAACAAGGGATGCAGAACTGTTCCACCCCAGGAAAACCAGCAACTTGTCTTTAAGGTAAAATCTGAATTTGGTGCCTAGCATTGGCTGCATGATTCTCAGACTTGAGATGCACTGACTGAGTGGGAAGCTACTTCAGGAACATGCTGCAAAATCCACAGCTCAAAATCTCATGAATTTAAATTTATCTTTACATGAACATAAGTGACAAAGCATTGTGCATTCCTAAAGAACAAGTCTTGGTTTTCCATCTCAGAGGAAGAAGAGGTGAATAGAGGGGAGTAGCTGCAGCTTCCTGACTCTTTTAAGATCAAATTCTCCAAAAGTTGTTGGGTAGGTAAGTGGATGTGTGGTTTTGAGGCTCCGCCTGCTTGTGCAGGGAAATGTTTTCAAACAGAATTAACAGATAGGAGCCTGTGCAAAGAGGTGTAGTATTTCCACTACCTCTATAAGTAGTAGAAAAGAGAAGGTACAGCAATTTCTGGCACAGAATTTCTGGAGTTTATAATCAAAGTCCTTATTCATTTGGTGAGTTTATTAGAGCATGCCATTAGTCTGTGTTTAGGCTGGAAAGCTGAATGATAATCAGTCCTTCAACAAAATGCATTTCTCATGGCATGAGGGAAAAGTGTCTCTAACCCGGCAAGTATGCAGTGTAGGCTGAAGCAGTGAAGCATGTTTTTCTGGAAGCACACGAGAGCTCCTGTCTGCACTGTGTGCCTCTAAAGAATACATTAGAGCTGCACTCCACAAAAGGGGGCACCTCCGGAGATAGCAGCCCTGTTAATTACACTGATGGTTTCTATTGCCTTCATTCCACCAGCGTATGAGGAAGCAATGACAGATGGGCAAGCACAAAAGCTGTGAAAAGTCAGCGATGCTTGGGGTTTCTGCAAGTGTGATAATGACCTCGAGACGATCTGATTTTTATTGAGAGGCTTGTTTTGTAGTTGTCATCACCATAGTCTCACATCAGAAAAGGCTTGCTTTATGTATTTAAGCATCTTTGCTTCCTCTCTTGTTTTTTGTCAGTCACATTTCCCATATTTGTAAGCAACAGAAATTGCAAAACTAACATTAATTCCCCATGTGCCTGACAACTGGTGTAGGAAGAGCTGGTAAGAAGTTCTATTCGAGATTCCTCTGCTGATTTGGGGGGATCTTATTTCAGGTTTCTCATCTGCAAAACCATTCAATTTCATAGAAACGTTGTGTTCTGTGTTTTTTTTAATGAATGGTGGTGTGCATGTGGAGAGTAGAAATATGTTTATTATGATTGTACTTAGAAGCTTTATATTTTAGTGGTTTAGAATACAATCAGAAAAACTGTCCCTTTCTCATGTAAAATCATTTGATGCATGTGAATCAGTATATCAGGAATACCTTTAAGAACACTAACTTATACAGTGAAGTTGCATTTTGTCCGAAAATTGATAAAAAATAGTAGTAATGCAAACCATTGTTATTTTGTATATTTGTGTTGATTTTTTGGGGGTGGAAAGAATTAAGTCTTATACAAATGTGCAAATTGAATAACTAGTTTGAATAACTGAATGAGTGTGAACAATGGACAATTTTTTAAAACCTGCTCCAAATTTTGATTGTCATACATACAGCACTTTGAATGAATATATGAGATAAGATTAAGGAGCCATCTATAGTTTGACTAAGGCGCAGTAGGGCAAGAAGCTGGCTTGAGGCTGCACGGTTACTCAGCCTGCACTGTATTTCAAGTAGAGTTCTTTTGCTATACCATAGTCTCACTAGAAGTTCCTTCGCTTTAGAAGCAAAGTTCCTAGAAGTACTAGAATTTCCAAGACTCACTAGATGAGCCCTCCAAGCCTTGCCTTGCTAGAGCCCACATTAATTTCATGCTGTTGTTGATTTATATCACTTTATGACTCAATACGTGTAACAGTTTGAAGGCTGTACACAGGCATAAATCTGCAAAAAAAAAAAAAAAAATCTTAGAACCCATTTGAGGTCTTAATCTTCTTTTGTCATTGTAAATTACAAGTGCTGGATAGAATGACATAGACACGTTGATACTGAACTAGACTAAGTAAAAAGAAAAAAAAACCAGACATATTTGTGTTCCAAAATAATGTCTTGAAGTTGCTAGCATATATTCATGAATTACTTTTGCTGAATACTTCAAGCTCGATCTCCCTAAATCTTACAGTTGGTGTGGGTATTTAATCCTATGCAAAGTGAACAGTGCACCCTTGTATTTTCACTGGATTGTCTACACTGGAGCAACAATCTCGACTTCCCCAGCTCTGACCAAAAGCCTTCGATCCCATATACTCACACCGCGCCATCAGGACTGTTATGTTGCATGCTATGTACATTAGGGAATAATCTAACACCTTTCATGTAAAAGCACGTGGGCTTTGGCCTTAGGGTTATTCTGTCATTCATACATAAGGTTGGAAAGAGTATTTAGTAGTAAGAGCTCCCAAAAAAATCATTAAAATTTAATTTGCTTGTGAGGAGGAAGGTGTAAAGCACAGGAGATTATGTTCAGTTTATGAGCCTTGACCTTTTATGCTTAGCCATTTCTCCAGTTTCATTTTGGTTCATGAAGTACGTATTTCATATAACTCTGGTTATTATTACGTACTTCTTATTTTATTAATATTACTTGAATGTATATGGGAGGCGATCATTTCCTTTATTGCTGTGGGAGACAGCATCCTGTATCAGTCAGGAAGTACACGGGGGTTACCATTAAATGTTCTCTGTGCTGAGCCTATGGTCAACATTAGAAAAGGGAACTGAACAGATGCTCTACAACTTCAGATGTGTTCCTGCTGTCAGTGCCGAGAGGACATGAAACTTTCTAATAGCAAAACCCCAGGCATGTCTGAGCCCCCCAAGCCCTACTGAATTTCCAGCCACCTGAGCGGATGTTCAGTTGCTGTAGGAGCCACTGCTTACAGACTCCATTGCAGCTGAATGATGTTTCCCTTTTTCCCAACACTTTTGTGGTTGCTCAGTAATGATCATCATGGGTCACTGTTTATTATCCCAGCTTCACAGTAATGTTATTCTTCGCAGCCCCCCACATGACTGTTTTCATTCCCTCTTTCCCTTTGGACTTTGAACATTTCTTAACCTAAGACAGGGAAAAAAGGCAAGTACAAAACCCATAGACAATGCTAAAAAAAAAAAGCGTGTCTGGCTAATAGCCAGATCTCTCCAATGGATAAAAAGATGTACCCTTATGTGTCCATACACTGAATTTCTGCAAAACTCTTCCCATCCTGAAGAGCTACAGCCAAGCAAGTAAATGTAAACCACCCGATGAAGGATCTTCTTTGTGCAGTCCTCATATCTGCACCCACAGTGAAATCTCCCAAGATCGAGAAGGGGTAGAGAGGTCAAGACCAATAAATTGTTCCAAAACATGCAGCTTGTAAAACTCTAAAAAATAAAATAAAAAAACATCCTGGTGCTAAATAATGATAGTGATGCAACTGCACTCTTCTACAGACTGTTCGTTGTGTGTCATGTAAGTGTGTGTGAGGGAATATTTCATTTAAGTAGGATGGTAAAGGGTAGGGCTGCTGGAAACAGCAGTACTTGATCCACCCATTTAGCTTTTCCCAGCAAATTAATGAACAGAGAAAAGGTGAAAGGAACTCTGTAAATAAGTCTGAAATCAACTGTCACAATGCTTTGTGGAACTGGAGGCAGGAGATTAAGGCCTCCTTTCACTGGTATTTGATTTACACCAGGCATTCTTTATTTTAAGTAACTTCTCGCTGTATCTTGACAGGTGGGTTGGCTGCACAGCAGTCATCAACATAAAACCTTTCAGTGCTGGAACTGTGCTGGAGTGTGAGTTGGCAAACTATATCTCTGCATATAGACCCTTGCCCACTCTTTACTATCTTCATTTGCAACAGAGCACACAATGCTCATTACATGAGTGGCAGCTATGGAGGAGCAGATATTTGGAGTTACAACAGAACAATGTGGGTAATACCTCCTTCTGTGTCGAAATAGCTCATAAAACATGCTTTCTCAGGAACTGCAGTTATGAGGTGCTGAAGAAGACTAAGCAAAAATACAACTTTAGTGAACTTCCATGTGCCTGAGCTAGTCAAGTATGGCAAGAATATAGAGCTTACTGTATTCCGAGGGATATAAATAAAAAATAAGTACAACAGCATAGTCAGGACACTGAAAACTCTACAACTTCTTGGGTACAAACCTTTTCCTTAAAATCTCTTTATTCTGAACATGTCAGGAGTTCAGCGTCAATGAAGAAAACATTTAAGTATGCTGTAAAATATGGATGTCTATGCCACATAACAAAATTGTCTGAATTGTGACCTGACCACTGAAAATTAATCTTTCAGGTAGCATTTTAAGAGGGGACAGACAGCTTTTCAGGAGATTTTAAGAAAGTTTTTATAAACAATTAGCCTTGCTTCTTTATCTTAGATTAATAAATTCAATATCATGTTATCAGAATTGCTTCTCATCTTCTGGACATTTTATTAACATCTGACTCTTGTGATGGATAAGCTTGAAACAACAGTGGCTTATTAACAGTAGGATGGTAGCTAATTTGGAGAGACCCCATGGGACTGTAAACTAGCAACTGATACCCATATACTGAGTAAATTACAGGTGAAACCCAAGGATGATTCTTTCCCACAGTTTTTTGGCTGGGGCTGTTTTGGATTAGGAAGATGATGTTATCTGTTCTTAAAGGAAGGCATTTATCTGTTTAATTCAATGTCGTTGGATTTTACTTTAGTTAAGAGAATCCATCAGGGCCACAAGACAAAGAAAGGAGTGTTCTTCACTTGTGTTTTCTGAAGTAATGAGAATGTGCCTCTTCCCTCCACATCAAGTGCAGCTTCGATGTCGATGTTCTCTACAGGCATAAGCAGGTGTCTCTCTGTGCCTTCCTAATCCTCAGGCATCGATGGCAACTTCATTCACTATTTGTGATGTAGAAATCTTTGCTAATGTAAGCAGTGGAAAGAAGTGCCTAGGAAGTCTGCAAAATTCCCATCACTAAAACTTTTAGGATAAGGTCAAACAAACTTCTGTGAGGAACAGCACAGCTCAGTCTGATTTTACAGATTCCTCTGATTTCTTGGAAAGGATCTTATTACTGATGCATCTCAACAAGCAGACAGTGTCAAAACTTGTGTTTTCTGTGATAATGAGGGTGTAAGTGACCCAGACGTTGTGGATTTGAAATTGTTCTTGTTTCCAGCTACTGACCAAAGTAGCACTGATATGAAGTGAGCAAACAGAAAAAAAACTGTGCTATCTTGGAATTGTCTCAGTATAGCCTAAATTCTTACCATTGCTTTTAAAGTGCCTCTCATCCTCCACTGCCAGAGCACTCTGTAGTCGCTGAGGCTGGGTCAATGAAGGGACACAGTGTATATCTTCAAAAGAGATCAATTGCAATCCCCAAAGACCGTGCTGCATTACCATTACAGAAGATCACTAATCAGCAACAACTTGCTATATGGCATTGGACACATGTAACGTATCTCCCTACATTATCCTCTTCTGTGTATTTTTTTCTTCCTTTAATAAATAAATAAATAAATCACCAAACAGCTATATGTAGGATTGAATGAGATTATGCTCTTGCCCTGCTGAGCCTGGGGGTAAACAGAGATTCAGACATAGGAGAAGGCTGGAAATCTATCTATCTATCTGTCTGAAAGAAGCAGGATTTTTTTTTTTTCCTGATGTTTTCTCTGCTTGCTTCTCCATGAAAATGAAACAAATAGTGTGAATTTGGGGATGTTTTAGGAAATTCTTGAATGCATACTGTATGGGAACTGCTGAATCACAGCCTGAATCTCTGACTGACCACCTGAGGCGAGCAATGAGTCAGCCCTGGGAGCACAGGTGAAGACAATTCTCCTGTGCTACCGGAAGGGGTGGAGCCTGGCTCCACCTCTCCTAGACCCCATTTAAGAGCTGACTACCTCTCAGGAAAGATCTGTCTTGGAGATTGCTCCTCTAGGAGTCTTCTTAGTGAGCTCAGAACAAGGGTAAGCTTTCCATTCAGTCTTCTTTAGTGTGATAGCCAGTTTACCCTAACTCTCCTGTATATTTCTTAATTATAATATCTGTATATTCATTGATTACACACATACATTTAAAGTTTGTTGTACATGTTTGAAATGTGTTCATTGTACACCACTACCCTCCTTTAGATCCTCAATATTTCCCTGCATAGGTGCTTAGGGCAACAGAAGGGAAAGTGAGCAGTGAAGACAACATTGCTTTGGCACAGATTAATATCTCGGTGTCCAGCCCTACATTCCACAACCCTACGTGGCTCTTAATGACTGTGAGCGTGCTGTGGGAGAGAGGAAGAATTTGCATTGCGTTGTTACTAGCTTTTAGCAGCAATGGCTCAAATCTGCCATTTGTAGCAGCTGAGTGATACAAGGTGGTCTAAGAAATATCAGTTGTGAACTGTGGTCTCCAATGACACCTTCACTTAATCTGTATTAAGAGGCAGAGAATTGTATAAGTAGTGTCTGAGGGAACTGGGATTGTTCAGTCTGAAGAAGAGGAAGCTCAGGGGAGACCTTATTTCTCTCTACAACTCCCTGGAAAATGGTTGTGGTGAAATGGGAAACAGCCTTTTCTCGCAGGTTACAGCAATAGGATGAGAGAGAATGGCCTCAAGTTGCCCGAGGGGAGGTTCAGGTTGGATATTAGGTTAGGAAACTTTTCTTCTCAGAAAGAGTGGTGAGGCATTGGCACAGGGTGCCCAGGGAAGTGGTGGAGTCACTGTCCCTGCAGGTGTTCAAGGGTAAATGTGGCACTGAGGGACACAGTCTAGAGTGGTCACAAGCATTAGGTGATGGTTGGACTAGATGATCTTAATGATTTTGTGGTTCTAAAGCAATGGCTTCAAGATCTTAAATGGGTGCTTAAAGGGCAGTATCTTGAACTACATATGAGGAAGTATTGTTCTGTTATTTGGGTTTGTACAAGCTTCTGTGTACTGATGAAGCAAGGAGTTCTGAAAGAGGTCTTTGTTTATTGAGACTGCAAATGGCCTGTTAATCACAATTCCCTTCTGTTTTGTTCTATTTTGTGTGGTGTTATTTGAGCCTGTGAAGAGTTGACTGACTTTCTCAGATACAGTAGGTATTAGACACTGTTTTGGAGCATAGCAACTAAACAGCAGCAGCCAAAACTTTTCAAACTCACCTTCATATTCATGACATTGGAAAGCAATAAGTTTTCAAGCACATTGTTAAAATGGAAGTCTTGAGAGCTTAAGTAGCTGATATTAGGTATGGAAGTAGACTTGAGTGATAAGTTTACCCGTATTCAATGTGTTCTTCATATTAGTGTTAGAAAGATAGCTGTTTCAGATGACTGTATACTTTAGCTACTGTGTACTGATTTAATTGCTTTAGTTTAGTAATTAGAGGCCCTGTTTGTGGTAGTGTTTTGCTACTTACATACTAAATATATTTACTCTCAGCAATTTATTTTTTTAAACAAGAGAATGGGGGGAAAAAAACTGGGAAAATACGAAATCCATTGGCTTTTCAACACTGCTTGACTTAATACACAAATGTCATTAGTCAGAGGATTTGTTGCAGTTGCAGGGATAACTGCACTCCCAGCTCACCCTGGCACCCTCCAGAATAAATAACTGCAGGCATCCATCACCTCCTCGCTGAATCACAGTCTGTTCCCATCATGTGTAGGCTGCAGTCCCCTGTGATTCACCACAGCTGCCTCAGCAGCAGTAACTCAGCTTTGTTTGTCTCTAGGTTTTGTTTTTTTTTTTACTCCTGGAAACAATATTCATGATAACTAACTACTAAATCACTTTCTTAAAGCAAGATGTTTATTTAGAACCAAACTGTACAGAAGTAGATGCACTTCAAAACAGGGAACGATCGTTATCCTTGCTTTTCCACTTGGTTTACCACTCCTTGGTAAATTCTTATAATCTCTTCTCCATGTAGTTTATCTTCTTGATCAAACTGTCCCTGCAAGAGCTGCTGTCTGTGTCTTGCCAGGTAACTGGAAACCCCTTGAGGTTTATTGTAGGCACCATTCTGTTCTCTTCTCTCTCCTACCTCCTTTGAGAGGGCTTTAAAGTACTGTAGGGATTGCTTCCATCCCTGAGCTGCTGCTCTGACAAAACAAGGAAACACTGGAAACAAGTTGCAGGAACGACAACTGGCTGGAAACAACAGTACCAGAAACAAGACACCGTTCCAACAGTTCTTTTTATTTCCAAGTGTGTACTGAGATGTTCCGATTCAAGGACCCGCTGCAAGTATTGCTGTTTGCTCTTTCAGCAGCCCCATTAGGGCTGAGCAATACAAGCTTACAGTACATGTTACAGATAGTAGCCGCAGCATCTGTAAATAGGCCGAACAGAGTATTCATTAAACAATTGTGTAGCAACACAGCATTGAACCCAGGATTAATTTCACTTCTTTCTAGCCTAGTTCACTTGATTAAAATATATATTTTTTTCAGATACAATTTTGTCTGGAAATGTTATGTTTATACCTATGCTTTCTGCATTTGTCAATTATACAGTGAACAAATGAAATGTTATACTGTCAGGAACTAGAATTGTTTGTCACTATTATAAGTACATAATAGTTACCGGTTTGCAAAAACTGCAAGTAGTAATGTCAACTTGCAGTGAATGTATTATAGCCTCTCTACCATATGTAATAATTGTATTATAATAATTTCCTCAGTTTTCCCAGATGCATAAGAGTGATTGTAATACCACTTGTTACAAAAGCTAAGGAATTTGCTAATAAAAATGAAGTTTAGACACTTATTCATAGGTCAAATATGGTACAGAAAGTGTGAGAAGTTTAACCTCTAGAGCAACAAGAGAAGCATGGAAAGTGTTTCTGGCAGAAGATAAATAGGAATGATTAAAAAAAAAAAAAAACCCACCAACAATTATCCATTTTCTAACATATTTCAGTGAGGCAGGTACATCTGATAGTTAACAGCTTGCTTGTAAAACTTGAAAATAGAAGCCATTTCACTTAGAATTGAGAAGTCTGGCCCTGGTCATACTTGATTTGGAGGGGTTTTGCTAGTCTTCCTTGAGACCAGGTTTATCTCTGGGATTGCAGTGGTAAACTGACTAGTCTAATCATCCGTGCTGGATAAAGACAGGAAGCAACTCCTCACCTGGAAAAATCAGTGGTCATCTGACACCAGCTAAAAGTGTGGGTGTCTGCGCTTTCAATGCGAATATCTCTTTGATTATATTAGCTACTGAATGGTGCACTACTTACTGAATGTAGGATATTTATTCAAAGGTCTTTAGTTGGAAACAAAAAAGGCCTGGTATTGTTCATCTCATGCAAAACTTGTCTTACTGTAGGGCTAGTCTTTCTTTCCCTGGGTTCAGACCTCACCTCACAGTGAATATAGAAAATATGCATTTACTTGCATGAGTTTTCACAGTGCTAACAAACCACTGAAATCTGTAGAATGAAATAAAAAACCAAAATGCTACCAGGCCATTAAGTTGATACTATGAACTAGGCAGAAAGGTTATAACATTCAATTTCTGTGCTGTTTGGAGTATCTCTTCCAGTTCTTCAGTTTCCATCTCTTGCTCTATATAATCAGTGCAACGTTTCCTTGCTTTTGTTTTTTTTAGACACTTGTGACAGTTGATTTAATAGTAGAACATCTGCAGACACATGCTGAACATACAACGTTGTATCTAGATTTTCTTTGAACATGGAATCCCTTTTAAAATTTAATTTTATATTTGAGTTTATGTTGACAGTAAAGAAAATGTTTTGCTTTTTATCTTGTCCTAGAAGACACTGCTCATTACACACAGCCAAGCAGGACTTTCTGTGAATCCAGATGGAAATGCAGAACTGGAATCTGTGTCCTCTTTCTTGGCTCTTATAGATTTGCTTTATTCTGTCTTTAAGAAATTAGCTTTAGTATTTTATTATTATATATAGCTAGGAGTTTGAGTGTGTTATGTTTCAGTAGCCTAACGAAAAGTGAATGGGGTAGCTATAAATATATTACTGCCCATTTATTCATTTTTACAAATACAATCTGTTGCAATACACCATACAGCAAGGGCACAGCTTCTTATCAGCTGCTGTATGGTTGTTTTCATGCCTGTTAAAAAGTGAGCTTCTATTATACCTGAATTGGTCAAAGCAGGGCTTGTGTGCAGTCCCTGGACCAATGGAAGGCCCAATACAGACATAAAACAGGTTTAAATCTCTGTAACATCTGAACACCGTTTCCTGTCTCTAGTTCTCATTTTTATATTTGGCATAAGCTACTATGACCTTTACTCCTATTCTTTAAAAGGATAACTTTTATAGCAGTGGGGGAGATTTGGCCTCAGATGTCTAAAACTTCTACTGAATTCCACTTGCACCATATGTGCCTATAATGGTGCATGTTGATTTAGTGCTGTGAGTTGTAATCCCATTCTCCCCACCTCCTCATCCCAAAAGAACTCAGAAATCACTTGCACTAGTTAATTAAAGACTTTATTACACATAGCTGGCTGTAACCAGAGTTGTTAGAGGCCTACTCCCTCCCCGTGTCCATTCCAGTTTTTGTACCAGTAAATGTTCAGAAGTTTCTATTGCAAATGCCTAGAATAATTAATACTAATACTGAGTATTCTGGTTTAATGAAATGTTTAGTTCACACCAATGTCTTTTAAATCACACATACCTAACACTTGGGATACGTGGCCAAACTCTAGTAGTAAGGAACTTAGAAAAGCAACTGTATTGTAGTATCATTCAGATGTCATTGGTTTAAGTGAAAAATTCTTAGGAATCTGCAAAATGAAAAATTTGAGAAACATTGGATTAAAGGCAGGGTCCATAGGAAGAGTATGAGGGATTGCTTTTTCTCCGTCTGTATTAAAAATGGTCAAAGGAGGTGATGGAACTCTCCTTACACCATTCCTTCATTTCCATACAGAGTTCCCTGACCCTTTAAATCTCATTTTAAAACAGATAATTTTGTCTAGCTGGAAAGAAAAAAAAAAAAAAAAATCGCATTCAAATTTAACTTGAGATGCACAGATATTCTGTTTCTCTTGTAAAGATCAAGACAAGAGTTACTCTTACACTTGGTACTCTCACACCTCTAAAGCACACTTTTTAGGACCAGTCTCTGGATAATAGTCAGCAGTATTTCGAACTCTAGTAATGTCTTGTCACTATAAATTCTGTAATACAAAATTTCTGTCTATTAAATATTCACCTTCTCAAAGTATTTTTGGAACCCAGATCTCCCAGCTGAGGAGACCTAAAACAGTTTTATTTAATCTGTTTGTCTTCCTTTGCTCTTTCACTATTTGTTGCCTGTGGCCGCTTTGTTGCCCTGTATCTGTGAGCTTTCACTGTAATAGGAACATTATTGTTGACACAGACATCAATGAAGATATTTCCATGAAATAAAAAATCATGAAAAGAGATGTTGTTCAATGTATAAGATACAGTTCTGTGCTGATCCTCTGCCATAAAGAGCAGTTTTAAGCATGGGCTATGTTGGGTTGACCGGTTGTCTTGTTACTTGTTCCCATTTCCCCTGAGCATCATCAAAATGCCAGGAACGGAGACAGCCAAATATTGCAGCTATCATTTCCAGTTCTGGGAAAACTGAGCTAACAATCTGAGCATCAGGATGACTAGAAGTTCATCACTGTCAGTCTGCCTCAGATTTGCCATATCCGGATCCACTTTTACTGTATTTGTATTTGGTAATGTTGTGGATCACCTGACCTGAGGTGGTCATGACTGTAGAAGCAGCAAGATTGCCTCTCCTTTTTCTAACAAGCTGCTTCCCATCTTCACCTTCAGATAATATTAAGAACTGACATCTCAGTTAAGCTTCATGAGAGAGCCTCCTACTGCAGTGGCTCCCAATTTCTGTGTGGGTCTCTGTGTGTAGCAGCAATTTTGAAATCTGAAGAAGAACTGAATTATTTTTGTGGTATATTTTTGCTTTGGCTTGACTTGCGGTTTACAACATGATTCTCTTTTAATTTATTCCTGTAGTATCCTGCTGGTATAATTTCTGTGTAAGCAAGAGCAGAATTAACCTTTTGGTCTCTGAGAAAGCAGGAATAGTTAACAGCATGGTGGCAGATATCAGTTTAATATTCAGTTTGTTTCAGCATAGCACTGATATGGAAACTCCTAATCCATAATCTGATCCAATTAGTGCATGAACTATTACAAATATTTTCTATGAAGTCAACACAATAGGTTAAAAGCAATTTGTGAAATGAATTATAAAATATTGCAAGAAGTATTTTTATTAGACTCAGCTTAATCAAAACAGTCAAGACTTTTGTTAGTGTTTAAAGATCCATTGTAGAACTTTTACTTATATATATATTAAATTACCATGTAGAAATACGTTATGAGATTCCGCTACCGTTTTCAGCTATGAAAATAAACTATCTTAAAAAAAAGAAAAACACACATGCACACAAAAATTGCAATTTGATACTTAAAAGCTTTAGGTAATAAAGGCCTTGTTTTTATTATTAAAATGTCACAGAAAAGAAATATCTTCAGTGCTGAATGCGTCAAAATAGCAGGCTTGCAGAAAGCCACTTCCAGTCTTCCTGGCACGAATGAGCAACTTTCTTTTCTGCATTGTTTTTTCAGCTGTGGTTTAAATGATATAAAACTGGTGCAATCTGTATGCTTTCCAACAAACAGCTGGAATTAAACTGTTACAGAGCAAGTCTGTCGGGGCAAAAAGGGTGTAGTACACCCTGATAAACCCGTGCCCCTGTTCATCTCTCATAATTCTAGGGGCTGATGGATTCTATTGCCAAGGGATTTGGGTATGTAAATCTCCCTGACTAAAGCTTTGCTGAATTTTATAAGAACAGAACATTGTCTTTGTATTACTGAGCACAATAGTTATTGAGTCTTGTGACCTTACTCTCTGGGGATTGGATCTTTTTAAAACGTAATGAAAAAAAGCCCCACAATGCAATGTGGAGTACAAATGAGACCCCAGAGATTCCTAAACCAATCTAAGAGTTTACAATAAAAATTTGCAAATGCAAAAGAAATTTTGACAGAGAATGAATAGATGATGACTGGATATGGTTATAAAAGGAGCAGAGTTTCCTAGTGAAGTTTTCATTCATGTGGTAAAGTGCTGGAGGTGACGGTTCACGAGCTACACACTGTCTTACCAGGAGATTGCCTCCGACTTAATAGAGTAGTCAGGGCAGGTCAGGGGACTGCAATAGCTGATTGCTTAAAGGAGTTAATGCAGCAAATGAGTAAGGTCACTCAGGCATGTGGTTGGCTTGTTTCTAAAGCAAGATACAGAATGAGTGACTAATTTCTTTGTACTGCTCTTCCCCTTCGTTTCATAGTCTGAGCTCCCTCATTTCTGAACAAATATTGCAGCTTCAGTGCGAGTTAATCTCCCAGTGGCTGCTCAGACACTGGCATTATGTCCTTGTTGGGTTTCCCTTTCCCAAAGGGAGAGCAAGTCTGAGCGCTACTGACTTGCAGAAACCAAATCTTGAAAGTTGAAGCTGGATCTCTATATTTAAAAGGGAAAATAATAATAATTCATATTGTATGAATGAAAATTACTATTATAGAAATAAAAATAAGGAAAAATAAAAATAAGTAAAATCTAAATTAATTGCTCAGAACATTAATTACTGTAGGCTAAAACTTCAGCTCTTCCTTATTTACGCTGGGAAACTTATGTTACTTTCCAAGAATGATTTTTTTTTATTCATTTCTTTCTTCCGTGTGTCTTCTGGAAGAGTGAAAGTTGGGAGGTGGACAGAACTAAGGTCTTTGTCAGCGGATGGCAAGTTCTAGTCAGAGGCAGAAGGTGATGCAGCTGGAGAAGCTGTCTGCAGATGATTTTTACCCACTGTGTGTGAGAAGTATCTCGTTCTTTTACTATTAAAAGGCTTGAAAACAGTTGTTCTTTCCCTGAAGCCTAGGCCAGAAGAAGCGTTGAGCTAAACTCCTTTCTGCTCCAGTAACTACTCTGGGCTCAGTACTGGATGTATTCTCAAGGAGTACAGTTGTACATAAAACAAAGGTATATTCTGCAGAAGCAATGCAAACTCTAAATATTTTTCCAAAAAGAAAATATTTAAAATGTATTTGTCTTTTTTTCTGCTTTTATAACTGTCACGGGTTATCTCTGGATACAAGTC
>JACDJE010000782.1:0-21198 GCA_016647715.1 Pavo muticus
ATGATTTAAGATAAAAATCTTCTTGGGAAAGTGAAAAACTGCCTCTAATGGTTGGCCTGCTGAGGGGCAGGTTTCCTTTAGAAAAATAAATAAATAAATAAATCCCAGAATTGCCTACACCTGTTTTTCTAAGAGCAGGTGAATCTGTGGTGAGCAGCATGGTAGCTAACATAAGCTAACAGCTGCTGGCCGTTAAATTGGCATGGTCACCTGCTTTGCAGTGTTAACGTGCTGAAGGCTTCATGTGTTCCCTGAAAAAAGCTGGGTACTTGAAATTCTCTTAGGAAAGTCTTTCAGATGCATACATCTGATGTGGGAATACCTTGGGACTTGAATAGAGTAGATCTTCAGCCACGTACTACCGTTGCAGTCTGAACCACTTAAATTTCAGTGCCTAATCAAACTGGAATAACGTTTTCCACCTTCTGAAAGAACATGAACCCATTACTCAAACAGCATCGTGCTTACTCTCTTAATAATGGTCAGCAGAAGTTGACAGAAAAGTTGGTAGAAATGTAGCGCATGATTCCAGGTTACTTGAACAATATGCCTATTAAAATGTCTTCCCTTTTTTTCCTTCTCTTTCTGTAGCTCCAGAAATCTTAAACTATGACCCTATTACCACAGCCACGGATATGTGGTAGGTTGTACGTGTTAATTTGTTTTACTGAGGTAGATGTGACCAGTTAGCAATCTGCATGCCAGCTCCAGACTCTGATGCAGCTTTATCTGGTTCCCAAGAATACTGTTCTGTGGGTGGGCTGAACGAGAGAGGGGGTGGCTGAGAGGAGGTGTGGTCTGAATATAAACTGGAGTCGGCACAGATTTCTGTCTATGGCTCTGTTGCTCACCTGCTGTGAAGTGAAGTGGCTTCTGAACATACAGAGTGTCCTTCTGTTCCAAGGAAATGGTGGCCATTATCTGAGAGCATACTTTAGGTGTTACTTACCTGAAACACGTTATCCCAGAATACTAACTGCTCTGGGCACTCCTCCCTCACCATTTTTGCATCATTAAATAATCTTGTTATGGAAGTGTTAAGAAGTAAGTTAACGTAATACTTATGTTTAGATGAACATCAGTTTGTATGGAATGTCATAAAAATGAGACAAAAAAACTAATTTTAATAAGGATAGATTTGTAGCCTATTAGTTTAATGAACCATGTAAGCGTGAGGGCTAGCTTTTTGAGATGCTTCCTTAAAAACACAGCGTGTTAACACGGTCTTACTGCATATCTAAATAATGCAGGTTCAGTTTTGAACGTTGGCATGACATAATTACTTCGTTGACATTCTCAGCTTACAGTAGTAATGAAATCTGTTTGTGAATTATTTTTACTGCTTAATTTGCCTACTCTTGTGGAAAGACACAAACTATTGGCCCTCTGCTGAGAATCTTGAACACGGCAGCTGCATAATTCCACACTGTAATGAGCACTATCGGACCACAAAAAACTTTTCTATGCATCAAAATACATCTAAGGGCTATAGTAATTGAGATTGTGCGGTACTCACGTTCACGTTCTTAGGGAAAAACATCTCAGCAAGAGGGTACTGAAACACAGGTCAGATCCCAATTGCTCTTATGGAAGGGTGGACTGTGTCTGAGACTTCAATACTTATTCCAGAATTTTAGTGAAATAATGGTTACTTTTTATTATGTGCAGATTAGAACTTATTTTTGCAGTTCTTTCTCTCAGAACTGCCATATCTGCAAGAAGGGACGGTGTAACAGTTATGTATTTCCTTTTTGTAACAGTCTCGGTGGCAGGAAACAAAAGGCTTATTGCAAGTAAGCAATTAAAAAGTCCTTTCATGAAGATAGAGATGCATTTCCTTGTGTGTGTACATGCATTTACACTTGAATCATACAGAACTGAGAGGTCACGTGCTGGTTTTAGTTCTCTGAGCGTAGCATACATCAAGATGTTCTATCTACAGCAAAAGAGTATGAGAAGATACATCCTTTCACATTGTGCTCTTACTTCAGGAACATAGGTGTGATATCATACATGCTGCTGACCCAAGAATCTCCATTTGTGGGAGCTGATAATCAAGAAACTTTCCTTAATATATCTCAAGTTAATGTGGATTATTCAGAAGAAACATTTTCATCGGTTTCACAGCCTGCCAAAGACTTCATTCAAAAACTTCTCATAAAAAATCCTGAGTAAGTAATGTACTCTTTCATGTCTGTGAGCACGTGGAAAATACGGATGTTAACCTGGGAGGTTGACATTGTTATGATCAGTTAATGTTTCACAGTGTGCTGGTATTATGAGCTGGATATTTAAAAGTGTAGGTTTCTGCTTTTCTGTAGCGTAAGTAAGGGATCTTTGGTTCACTGTCTGGTTGTTACGGTAGTCAGGCACAGTCTTTGAGTTTGCTCACTTGGAAATTTTGACTTTCTTTATGTATTTCATTCAGAGGACTGACTGTTCACAAATCTACTGGAATGTCTTCTGGAAAGTTCAGATTTTTGTCTAGAACCTAACATTTTGTTATGCAGTTTAGAGAGACAAAATGTAATCTTTCTGATAGGTGCTGGGATGTTTCCTGACGTCTTTAATGGAGCTTTTTACTTCAATATCTTTTATATCAGAACTTGGCGGTCTTATGACTGTATGTGTTTTCTTCATACTGTGTCTGCGTTCTTCAGGAATACATGTATGCGTGTGTATGTAAAGTGTTTTGCCATGCTCGGTTGTCTAAAAAAAGTTCTCAATCAAAAGCACAAACTTCTTTTTGCTTCTAACGCGTATTTCCATAACCTAGCGTTCTTTGGGAGTTTGGATGCTGATCAAGGCCTTTCAGAGTAGCTGAACTCAGAGAAAATGGTCATTGAGAATGGTAAAACAATAGGGATTAACCATCTGTGCTTGCTATGTGGTGTTAAATGGGGACTTGTTTTTATCCTTTGCACTAGCAAATGTGCAGCAAAAAAATGATAAAAGTATATATACTGGAGAATAATGTTTAGTCAAGTCAGTTAGTCATGTTCCTCTAAGTTTTGTGAAGTAATATTGTTTGTATTGCTATGTATTGTCACTTGTGGTGATGCAATAGTTTCTATCTTCAGCAAGCAGGGGATGAACAATATGGCTGAGAAAGTGGTTCTTTGATAGTAAAGGATGATGATAGTAGATGATATCCATGAAGGTTCTATCTGGAGGAAGTACGGGTTCCGTACAAACATACGTAGACATAATCGTGCATGAACAATCCTTTCTACTTATCTCATGTGGAGGCTTTGTCAATAGCTGGAACAACTCACAGAAACCGTATTATTATGAGGGAAGCAATTATGAAGAGCTTGCTTGGGTAAATGTTCATGTGGCCTGCAGAATGTTTGGCTTTGTGCCACAGTTAGTGCTCTACTTTCTCTCTTCTGGGCATCTCGGTCTTCGTTATACGCTCAGCAACTCTTCCAATTCTGATTCTTGGTGCATATTTCTTGAATATTAAGAGGGAGAAGTCTGTTCTCAGATTGTCAGCTCCATAATAAGTTCTGCCTGTATTGCAGAACTTGACAGTGCAAAACTGGAGTAGCAACACGCCAGGTTATCCAAAGGAATGACTTCATAAATCTGAGGTCTGTTGGGAAGTGAATACATCTTGGAAGAGCTTCTACCAGTCTCTGATGAATTACATCGGTAGAACATTGCAAAATGTGTGATAGAGTCGATGACGACATGTCCTTTGGCCTTTCTTGAAAACCCCATCGCTAAATATTCATTAGCCTATTTATAACAATCTGTACAAAATGTAGTACTTCAAAAGCGTAAACACAAGCACGAGTACATAAATAAGGCTGAAAACATCCCGAAGGACGGAATACTGGCTGTTCCTTGTTCTGATGAAGAGTTTACTGGTTTGGACATCCAGCAGCAGGGAAAATTGTCAGCTGAAATCCAGATGCACGTTGCCAACACTAAATCCTGAACCGTGGTAGGTTCTAATGTGCTTTTTAGCAGCGGCGGCGGTGGTTGTGGAAAAACAGCAATGTGAATTCTGTGGTGTCAATTCTCATGCGTGCTGAGAAGTTCTAAGATGTGTTTTAATGATGGTTTTAGTGTTTCTGAAATTAACGTCAGCGCCTACCGTTTGTTCTTTCTCTTTCGAAGGGAAAGGCCCACGGCAGAGGCCTGTCTCTCCCATTTCTGGTTGCGGCAAGGGGATTTCATACTCCTGTGCAGCCCTGAAGAATCTTGCTGCCCATCTCTGATGCCAGGACATGCAACAAAATGCTCAGAGGAGCGGAATGTGAGATCCGGTTGTAATGGTACCTGTAGCGACAAGGAGGACAAAGAGAACATCCCAGAGGACAGCAGTACAGTCTCCAAACGCTTCCGGTTTGATGATTCCCTGCAGTATCCCCAGGACTTCATGACAGACTTCGTATGTTAATGCGTAACAGAGACTTTTATACGAATGGATTCCGTGTAATCTATTCCAGTGGCGAACGCAAGATGGGCTCGCCGATTTATGCGGCGTTGCTGTACTGGAAACGCACTTTGATTCTTTATTCTGGCGCTTCCTTTTCTATCCATTGCTGGCAATGGATTTATCTCCTGAGAAATTGGAGTTGTAGCACCAGTAAAATGAATTATTTTTTTAAGAAGGTATAATTAAATATTTTTGCACTTTTTAAATTTTAATCCAAAAATGATGCCAAATTGAAGCCTGCACATGTGTTTGGACAAACTCATTCTCCTGAGTTTTTGCCTCAACTTTGAGCTTTGCCAAACAGCGGTTGAAAAGCGTGTACGTTTTTATGACTAGCCTGTAGAAGCTGATCTAAGCAGGGAAACGAGTCTTAGCTGTCTTAACGGGTTTGTCTGTGACCCTTCTCGTCGATTTAAGTGACAGCTAAAAGCAGCGTTCTGGGAATGCGATCGATCTGCTGGGGCCATCTGGAAAACTGCTTTTTCTCTGGTATCGGTAGTAGTCAAGGAGATGTTTCTATCTTACAGATCTGTCCACCTAGGGATTGCCATGCTTACTCCGCGTGGCGTTTTTCCTGTGTTTCCTGTGGATGCGTGTAACGCTTGAACAGAAAACGGGTAGATTGTCAGTCCTTGTGTTAGCGATCCTTTGCTTCTCACCAGTCAGTTATATGTGAAGAGGACAAGTTTCCCATTCTGTTGTGATTATTTGATACACGTTATTGATCTGTTCCTTATCTTAAAGCCAAAAAATGAACCCAAAGCCATGAAATGCCCTTTCTAAGTTCAAATTAATAACTGAATAAACTGAAAATGACTTTTTTTGCCAGTGAA
This sequence comes from Pavo muticus, assembly GCA_016647715.1. Lineage (NCBI taxonomy): Eukaryota > Metazoa > Chordata > Aves > Galliformes > Phasianidae > Pavo > Pavo muticus. Next base: position 5,281 of record JACDJE010000782.1, read on the forward strand.
GTTGCAAGTAAAAGCTTTTCATTATGCCTTTTTAATGTAGATGTGCAGCGGGTTTTTCTGTCAGTTACTGCTACTCACACAACTTAGCTTCATGCCTGCCTTGAGAAATGGACTGCGGTGTGTTAATATTTGAAGGCAAACTACCCGGTAGTTATTTTAAGCCTTTTCCTTTGCTTTGTTAGTGGGGTTTGTTACGTGGTCAAGTTATTTTCCTTTCAATTCCTGTTTCTAGGCTCTGAGAAATAACGCATCAGTCAAACTGCAGCTTAGAGCAAATACCAGTCATGTCTCAACAGCCTGAAACTAACAGTTCAACATTGAAAAACTGACAAGATAAGATCCGAATCATAACACTGAAGCTAAAAGTCTGTGTAGAGAATATATTAACACTTCTATAAGCATTTTGGAAGTGAATGGCACTTCGAAGTAGTTCTAAGCCCCGAGGATTAGAAAATCCCAGACTTAGTCTCCTTAATTTGGTTTCTTTTATATAACAAAAGATCACAACCTAATAATCTTTTCCAAGTGTGGCTGTTGGTCCAACGATAGGCAGATGGAGGTTTTGGAACATCGCACGATTGAGATCGTATGGTAATAATTGGTAAAAGTTGTGTTATAGCTTTCTTCACAAAAGGAAGGAACAGTTTCATTATTTTTACAAATAGATTTTAGTGCAAGCTTTCACTATAAAGCACGGGGGGGAGATTGAGGTCTTGTCTTTTATTTTGGGTGATGTTCTGTGGAAAGGCAACTGTGGTATCCAGCTCGTTTGAAAGAAGTAAAAAATTCCCAAGACTTAATCTCAAATGAAATGAAATAATAGCATGGATGAAGCTCAGATGCCTCAGTATAAACAAACTGCACTTATTTCCCTCTGTGTATTCTTCTGCAGTTCTTACAGTGGTAATGATAATATATATACATGTACAATTATTAAATGCCTTTGCTGGGGGTGGTTGTTGGATTGTGTCCAGATACTCTATACCTTTACTTTTCAATTGGCCTTTACCAGTTGGAGTATTGTTTCTTTTTCCTCACTACCACAGAGTCTAAATTTGAACTGGGCAAATTAAAAATACCAACAAGAACACCAAAAAGCTGTAATGGACAAAGGTAGAAAAAATGGTTTCTAAAACAGTTACATTTTCAAACTCCAAAATTATCACTGACCTGAAATTGTAACTGGGAAGCTTGTGGAAGTCTTTCTACTAGTTTTCTGTTTTTAGTGTTTCAAAAATAAAGCTGAAGGTATTTGCCAGCACTTTATGAAGAAGTTATTGTTTTCTAATCATGCTGTCTGATGTTTACATTTCTTAGTACTTCTGGAGTTAACTTATCTTTAAATAAATGAGGATTTGTCTTATCCAAGGAACTTACGTTTTGAAGTTTGTACTTCATGTAAATTTGAAGTATATGTTGAGCCAAATTTTGTCTGGATCAGTGCATTGAGTTTATTTTTAAAATATTACTGGGCACACGTTACTCTGATTGAAGGGAAATGCATACATTGAAGACTATTTTTAGCCCATCTTGCATCCTGCCATATTACTGGAGAGAGAATCCGGTGAGTGATGAGTAACGTTTAAAGATGACTGAAGACATTCCTATGCAGTTCATGACCATTTGATATTTAAATAAATAATCTTGTTTCAAAACTGTGTTTTCATTTTTTCACAACCTTGCAGAACTGTGTTTGGAAGGGACCTCAGGAGATCATCTGCTCCAGCCTCCCTGCTCAAGCAGGGCCACCTAGAGCTGGTTTCCTTGACCACGTCTGCTTGCTTTTCTATCTCCAGAACGGGAGGGAAGGATCACCTCTCTTGACCTGCCGGCAAGACTTCAGCTAATGCAGCCTGGGATACCATTACCTTCTTTGTGGCAAAGGAACCTCACCTTCTTTCATGCAAAGGTGTTTTCCAGCTGAGTGGCCCCCGATGTTGGGGATATTGGTGCCTGTCCCTGGATGCAGGACTTTGCACTTGTTAAATTTCATGAGGTTTCTGTCAGCCTATTTCTCTAGGTTTTTGAGGTCCCCGTGGATAGCAATGCAACCCCATCTGTCATTCCTCACAGTTTGTCACCGATAGTTTGTCAAGTTTGCAGTGTCATCTTGCTGAGGGTGCATTCTGCCCCATCACCCAGGTAATGAATGGAGATTTTAAATGATGTATTCTAATGGCTTTTGCAGAATGACCATGTAAATTTCAATGGTATGTGTATTACACAAATACTAGCCTCCTAGGGCACTAAACGTACATCCATTTAATTTTCAAGTAGAAGGCTAAACTGGAAATATAAGCCTCTAGGAAACTAGTGGAATTCAAAAGAGTGGTATCGTGTTGTGATATGGATACTATATTTCCTACAAAGGCGCATTTCATTGAAATGAAAGCGCTCTCATTGTTAGAAAAGCACAAATGAGCTTTCTTTTTAGTGAAAGAAATAGCGTATTCATTAGTTCAGTGTTGCTTACAGCATTAAGTTTAGAAATAATTTGAATTTTTCCTGCACTGAAGGTTTTCTAAAGAATGCTGCTCTGTTTATTTTTAAGGCATCAATAAAACCCTCCTGTTTAATACTACTGGTTATTTGGGACAGCTTGAGAGTTCTGCCTTCTCCTTTCTTAGATTAGAAAACCTTTTGAGGTGTTAGAAAAATGTATAATATAGATGATCACAGAATCATAGAATGGCTTGGGTTGAAAAGGACCACAATGATCATCGAGTTTCAGCCCCCCTGCTATGTGCAGGGTCGCCAACCAACAGACCAGCCTGGCCTTGAATGCCTCCAGGGATGAGGCATCCACAACCTCCTTGGGCAACCTGTTCCAGTGCATCACCACCCTCTGCGTGAAAAACTTCCTCCTAATATCCAACCTAAACCTCCCCTGTCTCAGTTTAAAGCCATTTCCCTTGTCCTATCATATGATAGCTGTCCATCTTCCTAACGAGACAGCTGTGATTGTACTCAAGCCAAATAAGGTAAGTTACACTCACTTGGAAAAATATACTGTAAAGTCAGGGCAAGATAAAAGCATGCAATTTTTTTTATTATTTTTTTTAAGGAACAGGAATCATCCCATGCCTTAACCTGGCAGCTGGCTGATTTGAAAGATACTGATACTGAAAAAACACAAGATAGATTGGTGTATTGAAAGCTTACCACATTCATGGTAAATTACGAAGCTGAACTGCCAGGCCGTCTTCCAGAGATGAGAGTATAATGAAACTCCTTAATCAAAAGCAGGTACGTAAGTTGTGGCGTAAAAATTCTTGTCTGGTTAGGCTAACACGTAAAATGTGTTCAGTGGATCAATCAGTTGATAGGACAGTGCTTTTATTGTTATCATAATACGACAGGAAGATAAAGGATGAAAAACATTATATAACAAATCACAATATAATAAATATAATACACAAATAATAAATCACACACACATTACTTCACCACCTGCCTCATATCCAATGGAAATCCAAACCAGGTAAGAGTTCAGACATTGGCTTAGTAGGAATGCTTTTAGGAGCACAGCTGTGCTCTGTTACCCTTAGTTGGAGCACTTAGGTAGCGCAGCTCTTCTGGCAAACAAGCAGCTGAGTTCACCCACCTGCTAATTTAAAAGCGAGGGAGGAATGCCTGCTTAAACTGTAGGGAATAGTCCATTTCAGAGCAATTTAGGCCCCCTTTATTTTCTTGAAGCTGCCACAAAAGGAAGGGCATCACCCACTTGTTCCTAGAAGACAACCTCGCTGAATTTAGTTGAATTTTAAATTCAGCTCCCTGTACCTGAAGATACGTTGCTGTGCTCCCTCCCCCGCTGATGCTCAGTCGATAAATCGCATCTTCACCAGCAGCCCTTGGTGCGGAGAGAGCCACGGCGCTGCCCTCGGAGCAGGCTCTGGCTGCATCTTCACGCCGCTGTGTTACCTGGCTCTGCTCGAGCACAAACGCAACAAACCAACCGCAGGTAAAACGCGGTCTGTAATACAGACGACTCGCTCCAAGAGCAGGGCACGGCGCGCGCCCGCGGGCACAGGGGCGAGGCCGCTCACGCGCGGCCGTTGCGTTTTGCAGCGCGCGGGGCGCCCAACGGTCGCTCACGGCGCTGCGGGGCAACGGCGTCTCCTCAGCGTGGCCGCGCCCCGTCCGAGCGGACATGGGCACCGAGCAGGTACGGGACTGAGCGGCTGCGGCGCCGATTTGACTCCGTCAGCCGCCTCCCGGGAGCCGTGGGCTGGCGGGGGGATGCAACGGGCTGCTGATAGGCGTGCTGGTGCGGGGGAAGAGGGCTGTAGCTGTGAGCTCTTCCAGGCGGAGTTTGTTCGAAGTAACGTAGGGCCTTAGAACTGCGCCGGTTTCCTTCGGTTAATTCCTTCGGTGGATTCGAAGTTCGCCAACTTTTCTTACGTTGGGTGCGTATCGGAGGGTGCGCGTTGGTGCTGGCCCGGTCCGCGGGGCTCTCCGGGTGCCTGTTGCTGCCGGCAGCGGCTGTGCTGCGTGGCGTTGGGGATGTTGGAATCTCAGGATTAGAGATGGCGGTGTAGAATGTTTTGGTGTTTTAACAAAAGAAGCAAATCCATGTAATGTTGCACGTAATAAAAAGTTTTCTACTCTCGTTATTTGTAGAAAAAAACGCTCAGGTTAACAGGCCACTGCTGGAGCCTATCTAGGTCTCTCTGGATATTACCGCGTCTCTCAGGTGTGGTGACCACACAGCTTGGTGTCATCAAACATGCTGAGGGTGCTCTCTATCCCTCTGTCAATGTGATTGATGAGGATATTAAAGAGCGTTGGTGCTAGTGCAGTTCTAAATATCAGTCTCATTAAGTAAAGAATGAAGAGCATGTCTATACTCAAGGTTCAGAAACAGCTGAAGTGACTGGCTTAGGTCCAGCAGTAAGAAAGCTGCTGACAAACCAGAGTACAGTAGATCATGGGATAGCTGGGAGGCTGGAGCATGGAACGTAGGCAGGAAACTCTCTGTTCCACGGAGAACAAAAACTCAGAATCATTAAGGTTAGAAAAGACTTCTAAGATCATTCAATCCAACCACTGATCCATTTCCACCACGCCCACTACCCATGTCTCTCAGTGCCACATCTACCATCTTCTTGAACACCTCCAGTGACAGTGCCTGTGCCACCTCCCTGGGCAGCCTGCTCCTGTGCCTCACCGCTCTTTCTGAGAAGTTTTTTCCTAATATCCAAGGTCCTTTTCAGCATATACAATGACACTGTGGTTGTATAAAGCCATATTCAAACCAATCCAAACTCAGTCCGTTGGCTACACTGTGTCCCCTGAGCCTGTCAGCTCGGAAGGGCATTCTGTGTTCTTCTCACTGCTATGAAATGTACTTGTGCCAGTATTGCAGAAGACCTGTAGCTGTTACAGAGTCTGTGATGTGGATTTGTTTCATGTGTTAGAAGATAGAGGAAGACATGGTTTTATATTTTGCTAGTAAAATTGCAACTGCTCCAGTTACCAGACATAAGGCAGACTTGTCACGTACATTTTTCTGTGTTGGTTATTATATTGCATTTCCCTCATTTATGATGACTCTGTCCTTCTGGACAGCAAGACTGGTAAGGCTGGTAGAATTTCAGTGATTTACTGTGAATGAAAAAATCTTGCACGTGTGCCCTGCCTAATTAGAAGATGGAGTAGTGGGTGCAGTAACTGACATACTGAAAGAAATGGATGGTTATTGTGGCCAAGTCTTCGGTCACCTCTTCTGTGATAGACAAAAAGCTAGATTAAAAACACCAGTATCTGCCTGCTTGGTTTTAGTGCTCCTATGGAGCACCATTTTGAGCTCTGTTCAAGATGAATGTAAACATGTTTGATCTCTTTTGGGTAGGGAAGGGTGTGCATGGGGGACGGAAATGGATTGTTAATTGAAAGAGCGGTACTGTTGATTTTTGAAACAGAATACTTTATATTGCCCAACTCCCACTCTTGCAGCTTGTGGTGGTCAGGGAGCTTTTTCTTATCATGTACAGGGGCACTCTGGAGCTGGAGTGAGTTTGCTCCTCTTTCACAAGAGGGACCATATTTTTGCACAGCAGGTTGTTTTATGAAGAGATTAAAAACAGCTGGCATGCATGTCTGTACATGCTTTATCACTTTGTCAAATTTCTGAATTTTGACAGCGGTTTTCTTTGGACTTTTGACTTTTTGACTTGGATGTGAATCACTACAGTTTATTCTTCACCACAAAATTCCTGTAATTGTGTGTCTAAAATTTGAGACAGTCCTATAGCACAGCAGCTGCGCTGCAGGGTGACTTGTGGAAGGGTAGCTCAGGTGTGCTCACACAAACTTCTGCAGCTTTTCTCCATTCTATAGTCCTTGCGTAAGAAATAAAGCACAACAAGGACAGTTGTGGCATAGATGTAGTGTTACTTTACTGCAAGTGCAGCTGCATGAAGAGAAGCAGTGTGGGTGATGCTGGGCACTGGTGCCAGGCTGAAGCAGCGGACAAATGGAAGAGCAGCCAAAGGTGCTTATGTTTGCCGGTTTTAAATAATTGTACAGCTAACCTGTCTTGTTTGCTCACAGTGAGGTGCTGTGCTAAAACACGCTAGCTGGGATCCTGGGCACGGTCAGCGGGTGCTTTTGGACAGCCACCGTTTCTGTCTCATGCTGAGGGGTCAGCCTCACAGAAGGGCAGAGAGTACTGGGTACTCTTTAATGGAAGTTTGTGGGTTAGGATAAAGGACCAATATGTGCTAACTGATGAACCTGAATGAAAAACCTAACTGTACGTTTATATTATATCTCGGTATCTTTTAATTCTTTAATGTTTACGTTGGCAAAAATATACTTCGAATATACTTCGAATGCTTCCAGCATAAAATGGATTTTTTCCAGGGGCTGTGATTTGTAAAAGGTATTTGGGAAAGTTAAATTTTACATGGAAGCATGCTAGAAAGAGTTGGAGAAGTAACGTGGTTGTGCTTACAAAAATGATAATATGAGTGCTGCTCTGAGAGTAATGCCTATTATTTTGTTATGTTGGCCCCCAGTGTCAGAAGTGAATCTTGGTATGGCAGCGGAGGTTGAACCTTCCCACCAATATCCCATTACGTGCTGTTGCTGCACAGCAGATGGCAGCAGAGGGGCAGTCTGACAAAATGGCATCTGACATGGAAGTGCAAATGAAGCAAAGGTGGAAGTAAACTCCTCCTTGCAGAAAAAAATGGCACTCGTTGACATTCATCAATGCTTGCTGAACATTTATGGAGACCAAACAGTGGTGGGTGGTGTGTTTCAGCAGTGCTGACAGTGACTGTGGGTCACCTCCGCTGGTGCAGGTTTTTATGAATACTGCGCACAGGCTCTTGTTCGTCACTGGTGAAAATGCAGAGCTAACAGTGATGACTCTGTTGGAAAATATTGTTCTGTAGCTGAGAATTGACTCTGTCAAGTAGTGTTATCGTACTTTTTGTATCTGGTGTAGTTTCCATGGAAAAAAATAGGAGGCATTACTTCCAGAACAGCCTTACAGATCAGAGATGAAAGCGGATTTATAGCTTGTCTACAAGTTTAAGTATGGCTGGAAGTCTAATATTAGTAGTAATTAAAATATTTGTGATTTTTCCAAGGCTGCTCCAAGTGCCAAAAGGAAGTTTGCCAGAGGAGCAGCGAGCTTAATCCCGCAGCTACCTCAGGTACTTTTGTTGGGTTTTTAAGTTTTCATTTTCAAGTGTGTACACGGCAGAGTTATATAAAGATTTCAGAACATATTGAAGTGTAATATGTGCATGTTCTCTGCATTATGTACTTGTATTATTCACATTTAAGTATTGGAAATATGTTTCAATATTTTCAAAACATTGGAAGTAGAATATTTGAACAAATCTGTAGAAGTTTAAAGTATAAAACTAGAGGGTACGCGAATATTCGCATGTGAGTTTAATGTGCTCGTCTCTACTGGGCTGGATGTTTTGAAGTTGAGGGCAACATGAAGGCAATAGTTTACTGTATGATTTTTGTGCTGCCTTGTTCCTGCTGTATATTAGGTTATGTTTTTATTTATTTGTATTTAAAATATCTTGAAGTGCTACTAGCACCTACAGCAAGTGTAAAACTAAAACACAATTTATTTATTCCAGGCAAGGTCTCATCCACAATGGCAGCAGACTTGTCCTTCATTCCGTCTGAGTAAAGAATGGAAAGACGATGAGCCAGATGAGTTTTCTGTAAAAAATGAGTACCCATCTGGTAAGGTTAACAGCAGTTGGTACTACTAGAGAAAATCTTTCAGAAACATAAGCAAATGTGTCCTGCATTTTGAACTGTTTTTAAAACTTAATTTCAAAATGTGCTTTCTGCAAGGAGAATATTTGAAGGCAAGATGCAAGAGACTCAAAATACGGGATTCTAGAGATAACGAAGCTGAGCCATCAACTTCTAAATTGCAGAGCAGCAGTCATCTGAAAAAAAGCCAGGAACGTTTCAGAAGTGCTCTCGTTAACATTATATTGTGAGTTTACTGATCTTTGAAAAATGTACTTTCTCCTGCTGATAGATGGACCAATTTTTTTAGTCATTTCAAAAATCTGAAGATTACAAATCAAAAGAAAATATGTATATGACAGTGAACTCTATCACTGACTTAAAAATCTGAACCTTAGCAGGTTGTTTACGAACTTGGTTGCATGCTTAAGTGTTCTTTTCAAATGACAGCATTTTGTGTTCTGTGTAAAGTTTGGCCAGTCGTGTTTGTACTGTGCTGCTTATTCATAGCCGACGTGTTGGATGGCCGTATAGTGCTTCTGCCACTAAAATGTATCTAAAGAATGTGATGCACACTTGTTTGTTTTGTTTTTATGCCAGGCAGGAAGACGATACCGAAGAACCCCTTGATGAATCCCAGCCTCCAAGAGCAGATTCCTCTACACCAATGGAGAAGGATATTGTGGTAGGTAAAGGCTCTTTTCAAGAATATTAAATTTAAAACAGTGCCAGTTATTTATTGTAAATATAGACAAGATGATTGGTACAGTGACAGGATTATGAAAACAAAAAAGCACTTGACACTAATTCCTTTTTTTTTTTTTCCTAAATAAGCCCATGTTTCACTGAAACCTGCACTAGTAATTACTATCTATTACTGTACTTAACCAGTGCATTCTTCTATCCTGCAGAAATACTACTATTACATTCGCCATGGAATCGATACAGCAAATGTAGCCCCACTGGATGAAGCCTGGCTAGATCACGTTTTGGTTTTAATTCCACAGCATCTGAAATCATTTGATGAAAGCATACGTTCACTGACTGAGGAAATGAAAGAAGACTATTTTCTGAGTGTGAAAAAGGCTATAGGTAGATTTCTAATATTTACTTGTTTTATCCTAAGTTGATAATACTCAGAAGTGTTAGTCATCAAGTGCTGACGACTATGGTTATGAGTATGGACTTATGGTAGCTGAGAGCTACCATAAGTGAGAGAGCTGTTTTTCTTACCCTTGTAATGGTAAAAGCTATTGTTACTCAGTACTTTTCATCTTTCCATAATTTAAAAAGATACTTTTTTCTGAACCTCTATTTGATTGTATAACTTTCTACTAAATCTCTTTTCATGTATTTCCAGGTAAAACCATTTATCTCAGTGAGTGTCCATTAGGACTTTTTGTTTAGTTCTTTGCTAAACTTATTTTTTTTTATTTTTGTTTTCACTTTTTTCTTTTTTCTTTTTTTTAAACACCTTTCTTAGTTGACTTTGTTTTAAGAGACACCAGAGAAAAAGATGAAGACAAGAAGAAAGATTCTCTTCTACCTCATCGTGCAGAGTAAGAAAATATATTCATTTAAAGAGACTGACTAGAGAGCAGAGATGGAGAGTGACGCACGTAATGAACAATCTTAGATAGCGTTGCTCAGTGTTAGCTTGAGCATTGCACAAAACAGTAAAAGTAAATATATTTTAGTTATTAATTATCTTAATTCAAGTAATACTTATACAGCTTCTTTGGAAAAACCTGGAAAAAATGTGTCTAACATTAATAATTGTTTGGAATTAGTTTTGTTTTGCAGTGTTTAACTGGTAAGAAGTCCCACTTTTAATCTCACAGCATTTGAAAATAAGATATGGAAGGGCAAATCCTTGTGTTTTGAGGTATATACTTGTGATTTTCTGAGGTATATGCTTTCAAATACCAAATGGCAGGTATTAAAGTATATAGGACGGTGGCCGTGACAGATGTTACTGAGACAATTTTCATCTTGAAAAGAGAAATAATGTGTAATGAAACAGTTATTTTATCCCCCGATAAGAGACCATCCTACAGTTTCTGACTGTAGATCTCCCATGCCTGCTAGGAACTATAGTTTTGTAGGACATTGCAGTAGTTTTTATATAAGCTTATGTCGTATGCTTGCATACTAAACCCAAAATATAACATTGTCCTACTACAATAGTCATTGGCAAAATGATTTTATTTCATTAACAATACTTGAAATACAGAATTTTCTTCTAGAGAAATATGTTAGATAGATGTGGAAATTCAGCAAGATTTTCTAACTTCCTAAAGCCTTTCTTATTTTAATCTCCTGGAGGACACACATTCGTTGAGAAGCAGATAAAAGTTTTATATCAGAATTACCAGTTCCTTGTTTGTGCAGTTTACCTAGTTTCACATGCAGATTTAGGAAATACCTCTGATCAGATTTGTTGTCCAAGCTTGAAGTTCAGTATGACAAAGCAGCGTTTTAGATTCTATTTATGACTTCATTGCTACCATCCTTTCAGGTCATTATCATTTAGAAGGTTATTTCACAATGTGAACATGCAGAAACCACTTAAAGAGGAAATGAAAGTTGTTCATGTAGATCCATAGTTCTCTGAGGTGGAGTCTACATACTCACATATCTACATAACCTTTTCCTTTGCTTGGAAACTCCTTATCAATCTGAGATTTGATGAAAAGTAGAAGGATCTGAGGCAGGTGAAAGTATTATACTCTATTTTGTGATGTCACTGTAAGAACATTCAGAGAGATATGAAACAGTTACAAGCAATCGAGGACATAAGCTATGTTTTTATCTATGCAAAGCTGAATAGTTCTGTGGTAGATTCCTGAATGGGACTGTGCAGTTCATTCTGTGAACAACTGTACTTACAATTGTATAATGTAATATAAGTTAAAAGAAAGATAGTAAAGGTTGCAATGTCTATTTCTTCAATTGCAATATTCAGTATTTTAATAGTAAAATTTAGTTGCAGAAAATGGCAAATGACCCTGTTTAACTTTTTAAAGAAAAAAACACCCTATAAGATATTAAAACAAACAAACAAACCCACCAAAATAGCTCTATGTTCTTCAAAATTTGAAAGCAGACCAAGTGGATTTATCAAAAGGCTCTATATTCATGAATGCTGACCAGTTGAATATTATGTGTAAACACAAACAGAAAATTACTTATTCATTAGTTGATTACATATATACGTATGACGATTTTATTACATTCTTAACGTAAGGGACCATGATTAGGCTGCAGATCTCTTACAAGTCCTAAGACCAATATTTTTCTCTTTCTCTCCCTCTTTTAAATATACATTGAGCAATATTTGAAGACAATATTTTTAATATCAGAATAATGAGTAGAAAACCAGATTTATCTCCTGAGCTACTTAAGCTATCTAAGCTTTTTGGGATGGAAAGCAATTATCTTAATGCAAATATATAACTATTTTGATTTTTAGAACAGCCATGTTCATCCTACTGTGTTTCTTGTAATTTTTTTTTCTATGTGTTTGTGTTTTGTTTTGTTTTTTAGAATAGAAGTAGTCCCAAAACCTTGGAAAAAGTCTTTCATGTCAGCATACAGTTACATAAAAAAAAACCTGCATGCAATAAATCCTTCAATGTTAGCTATTCTGAAGCTATGGGAGACTTCATTTAAGTAAGTGTTATCAATATCTCTTAGGTTTTCACATGCTCAGTGATTTCAGAATCTATGCAAGGAAATAATAGATGGTGATAACTTAAGGTTTCCAGGTTGCCTTACTGAATCTGGGAGAGCTACAGTATCTACATCTGAACACAGATTGTGAACATTACAGCTTTGTTCAAACACCATTTTCCCAAGTACGTGTCTGTGTGCCCTCTGACTTTATGCTTTGAAGAGTTTCTGCCAACTTTTTGTGTGTACGGGTCAAGCTTTCTTAACTGAACTTCCCCAGAAATCACAGGGCATGCCTTAAGAAAAAAAAAAGTTACCCTTGCCATCTTATTTCCTCTTGTATCTAGGCATTAATAAGCAAGAAACTGCAAAAGGAAGTTAGATTGTTAGATTTGTACTTGGATGAAATACCATCTGGACCTGATAATTTGTGATTGTCATTTTGTTTCTAACTGTTCTACTGGAACTACAATTTGTGCCATCATGTCCTTTGTACAGAGAGGCTCCAGAATGGAGCTGCTTTAAATCTTATGTTCTCTAAGTCCTTCTTTTTTTCCTTTTTTCTTTTTTCCTCTTTATTTTCTCTTTGTTATCCTACAAGTTTCCTGCTTCTGACAAGTCCAAAGAAGACTTCCATTTTTGAAATAGTCATTGTAGCTTTTTCTAATTTTGAGGATTTTTTTTCTTTTTAGTCAGGAATATTCAAAACAGTCTGTCTCCCAAGAAGAGTAAGGTTGCTCTTTTGCCATCCTCAAATCTGATTAACAGCAGAAAAAGGCACTAGAGTTATTTTCTGCTTCCCAGTGCAGCTCAAACTGCTTGCGTATTTCTTGACTGGTGATGAAAAAGGCAATGAATTGACCTCTTAAGTGCTGTAATGACTTGACAGGGATGGGTTTTTTGTTTTTGTTTTATTTGCTAAGGAACAGACAGTACGCTATTGATGGATCATAGAATGGCCTGGGTTGAAAAGGACTACCACGGTCATCTAGTTTCAACCCCCCTGCTATATACAGGGTCACCAACCACTAGACTGGGCTGCCCAGAGCCACATCCAGCCTGGCCTTGAATGCCTCCGGAGATGGGGCATCCACAACCTCCTTGGGCAACCTGTTCCAGTGCGTCACCACCCTCTGTGTGAAAACTTCCTCCTAAATATCTAACCTAAACCTCTCCTGTCTCAGTTTAAAACTATTCCCCCTTGTCCTATCTCTATCCACCCTCATAAACAGCCATTCCCCTACATGTTTATATGCTCCCTTCAAGTACTGGAAGGCCACAAGGAAGTCTCCCCGGGGCCTTCTCTTCTCCAAGCTGAACAACCTCAGTTCCCTCAACCTTTCCTCATAGGAAAGGTGCTCCAGCCCTCTGATCATCTTCGTGGCCCTCCTCTGGACCCGCTTCAAGAGCTCCATGTCTTTCCTGTTCTGGTGGCCCCAGGCCTGGATGCAGTACTCCAGATGGGGCCTCACAAGAGCTGAGTAGAGGGGGACAATCACCTCCCTCTCCCTGCTGGCCACCCCTGTTTTAATGCAGCCCAGAACACAGTTGGCCTTCCGGGCTGCAAGCGCACTCTGCTGGCTCATGTCCAGCTTCTCGTCTACCAGGACCTCCAAGTCCTTCTCCGCACGGCTGCTCTCAAGGAGATCTTTCCCCAGTTTGTATAAATACCTGGGACTGCCCCGACCCAAGTGGAGCACCTTGCACTTGGCCTTATTGAACCTCATTAGGTTTTCATGGGCCCACTTCTCCAGCCTGTCCAGGTCCCTCTGGATGGCCTCCCTTCCTTCCAATGTATCGACTGCACCGCTCAGCTTGGTGTCATCTGCCAGCTTGGTGTCAACCTCGTCATCCGCTCTTGCAAGAGCTGCCAGGCTGCTCTGCTATCTCGGGGATCCTGAGATATAATATTAAACTATTAATTTGAGAAATAAAAGTACTGAAAATTATCTCCAAGCTTGATGTAGATAATTATTTTTATTTCTACAATATTTCATAATATTTGTAAAAATCCACCAGGTCTTAGGAAAGATCGCTGTTTAAAACATTTACAGGTTTCCATGTTTGGTCCCCTATGCAGTATGGGATCAAATATATGTGTGGACTCCAACTCTGAAAATACTTCTTAATATACTCAAATGTAATTATTATTTCAATTTAAGACCATGTGTACAGAAAGTACTGAAGTACTTACATTTGGTGTTTCTGAAATAATAGAAGCTGATTTCTGAAAATAAAATATCAACGTTTTAAATAAATAACATTTGAAATATGAAATAAAGTTCTATGGAAAAATAAGAAAACAATAAGGTACTGTGAATATACTTCTAAAATATTCTTGTTATACTCTGTTTCAGAAATTTACGCCTTCTTGATACAGAACTATTTCACAATAAACAGGAAGCTGAGGAACTCGCATCTTTCCAGGTTAAAGTCATCCAGGAAATTGGAAAATCCAAAGCTGTTCTATCTAAGAAGTATGATCCAATTTATCCATGTATTTTAAGTTATAGGGAAATCTTTTTCTTTGGGTGTTTTTGAAATTCTGGACTTTGCAGAGAGAGAAGGAATGACCAATTTTAATAATATGTATTGAAGAAAGAGATGCAGTGTTTTGTAATGCTTTGAGGCCAGTGAATGAAAATATTTTTGTAAATGTTGAGCTTACTATGATTCGTGTCGTTTTCTTGTTCTGAATTCTGGTGTGTTGTGTTTTGCTTTTTATCTCCTATAGGGCACAGATTCATTGAGAATTGGATAATTAGTGGGACATGATCAGTATTTTAATCTGTTTTGAGAAAAGCTTTTATTTTGGGAACTCCACTGTCATCTAATTGCTCTTCTTCAAAGAACTGTTGCAGCTATTTCAGATTAGTCTGCTTTTTGAAGTTTCCCTGTTTCTTTTTTCTCCCAGTTTTCAGGCTATTGAAAACAGCTAAAATACTGAATTCTGAAGAGATAAGTTGAAAAAGTACAATGTTGCTACTATCGATAATTTATGACATTTAGAAAAGTAAATTGTGATGTAATTTTTATGTAGTAAGACTTGCTCCATTCCTACTTCAAAGAAAGAAAGTGCCTCCTATGGATAGGAGTAATTGAGATTATCCTAATATTAAGTTAATAACAATACCTCTGTAGAACTTCTGTTAATGAGTTAGGTATTTCAGTTTGTATATTCTCACTTTTTAACCATTTCTTAAACCAGAGTCATCTAAAGGGGGAATGGTTTTAAACTGAGACAGGGGAGGTTTAGGTTAGATATTAGGAGGAAGTTTTTCACACGGGATGGTGACACACTGGAACAGGTTGCCCAAGAAGGTTGTGGATGCCCCGTCCCTGGAGGCATTCAAGGCCAGGCTGGAAGTGGCTCTGGGCAGCCTGGTCTAGTGGTTGGCGACCCTGCACATAGCAGGAGGGCTGAAACTAGATGATCATTGCTGCCTATAAGGGTTTTCTGTTTATGTTGACTTGAGAAACAGGAGACTAATGCAAGACAGTGGATTTGTCTGTCGTGGTATTTTTTATTTTAGATATGGTTCCATAGTAGTAGATAACATTTTCAGATATGTGATTCCTTTGAATTTAAAGGTAGTGCTATATGACCTAGTTATGTTATAGTTTTCCGAGTTTACTGCAGCATCCTTTGTTCATGCATATATTACAAGCATTCAGCAATTAACTTAAAACTACAGGTTCATTAATAGTAATCACTTGAAGAACTCAGAAATATTGTATTCTCTTTAGGTGGCTTCCAGAAGTGCAGAAAATCTTTTACCAAGGTAATAAAAAAAAGCAAGTACCCAGCAATGCCAGCACTGCTAAATTGGAGGCTTTCTTCAGATGTGCTGCCACTTTAATGACTCGTCAACTGCAACAGTTACTTTTACAATCAATTCAGGACTTTACAGATTTAATTGTTCAACCAGCAGTAAGTACTCTTTCATGCCTGTACTAGCAGCACTGCCTATCATTGTACCTACGATTTGTTTCCCGTTGGTTTTACTTAGG
>JACDJE010000782.1:22256-38514 GCA_016647715.1 Pavo muticus
TTTTTTTTTTTTCCTCAAATCAGATTCTTGTTTAGCAAATAAAATTAGAAATAATACTTTTTTTAAGGTAAACAGTTCCACAGTGACTGGGGCAAAAGGTGGATGCATGTACTGCTGTACCTGTATTTGTATACTCCTACACTTGTAGGGGCTACTGCTGTAAAACTGCTCTGCATCAGTCTGTGCAAACAACTTTGTATAAGTTGTTGGCTGATGTATAGAGGATACTTCTTATGTCAGCTAAAAACAATACTGTAATTCAGCTTAGAATTCATATAAAACTTATTTATTATAAGAGACATACTTCATGTTTGCACTGGTACTTTTAATAGGATTAGTAATTGTAATTTGCAGTTAAAGTCCTGAGTAATTCCTAATGATCCTTTGACATTTTCTGCATTATTTAGATTAAATAATACTTTAATCTTTTTTTTTTTTCCATGCTAGAAGTCAGTTCGAGCCTATGAACACCCGGGTTTCATCCTGAGGGCAACACTTATGAATGACTGTATTAAATTTGAACCTGGCTTTAATGACTACGAGGATGTACTACTGAATGTCTATGCTGTTATGATTAATGCTGTCAGTGATATACCCAGAGTTGAGACCAAATTGTTTTCTAAGTTGGTAAGAAATTGCAATACTCATGGTTTTAGTTTTCTCATTATTTCTACGTTTAGTTCCCGAGTATTTTAACGAATAGTCCTAATGTCAGACCTCACAATAATACTGTAATATGCTTTGGTGATATTTTGAACTTTTTGAAGTCATCTTTTTTTTTTTTTTAATTAAAAGTCCCAGTTACTGTTCACTAAGCAAATAAAAAGCCATCAGCTCTTTTCTTCTGTGCTATTTTCTACAGTACCTACTACAAACATATTATATACTTCAAACAAAATTGATGCATTCAAATATTAAACATGTTTCTGCAGAATTCTGAAAAAAGGCCTATAATTTGACTCTGGAAAATATATTGTCATTTTAAATATAGAATCTTTTGAATAGACTGTTCTTTAACAAATCTGAACTGTAATTTTAAAGCAGTTCCTATTTTGCCAGAAACTTGGATAGCTGTACTACTATTTATAAAAACACTTAGCAATAACTCTTAAAAAGACAAATGAAAAGCAGCATCTCAAGCATGTCTAAATGCACAACAGCAAGGTTTAATAGCATCTGGGGGGTTGTAGGAAAGTGCTTTTCACATTTCTGATGTTACAGAATCATTGGCGGATAGCAGAATTGAAGTTGTGCTGGTCATTCAGGAAAAATAAAGACAGTGTAGGCTAAAATTGTTGATGAGTTTATTTGGAGCGGACTTTTATTTAGAATTTGGAGTTCCTGAATGAAGAGCTGTGATTCTTCACTTGCTGGAGATAAACTTCCATAACTTAGAATTCAAAAAATTTGATAGCTGTATGTAAATAATTGTGTAGTTAAAAAAATAATAATAATAAAAAAGATTTGGAATCAAACTTCAATTAAAGAAAATTGAAGTAGCATGTAACTGTTTTTTTTCTACCCTGTTAGTCTTCCATAGTCTAACTGATCTACGGAAATAAGTGTAAATTGAAAATGTGGTGTCCTTCTTAATGTTATTTATTTATTCATTTATCCTATTTCCTTATTTTTTCCAAAGCCAAAAGGCGAGTCCCCATCAGCTGTCTTGAAACCTGTAATCCTTGATGAGATCTTGGATGAACATAAGAAAATGATCAGGGAAGAAATTATCAAAGAAAGTGCTGCACCTGTGGAGCACATCAAGGTTTACGATAAGTACAGCTTCCTGATAAATAAACAAGCTGAACGAGATACTGATCAGTTCCTGACTGAGAAGCATACTTTTGAAGAAATGAAAGGGGAAATTATAAAGTATCAGAAACTCAGTGAGGAAATAAAATATACTTCTAGAAAGGTAAATTATAATAATATTCCTAATTTTAATGTTAATTTTTCCTCTGAGAACACTGTTAGTCAAAATTGATAATAATTAACTGTGGGATAAGTGAAATAAAATGAATTTTTCAGGAAAATAAGCATTTTTCAAAAGTTAGCATTTCTGGGTCGTATTTGCCCTGTTTAAGTGACGGGTAGTGCTATTTACTGTGTAGGTCCTTCCAAAAGTAATGCCTCCTATTTATTTCCATGGAAACACCAGATAGGAAGAGCACAGTAATATTATTCGATGGAGAAAATTTTAAAATACAAATAGAGCAAATACAAAAGACTATTTTTCAACACAGTTGCCACCATCAGCAGTGCTTTTAAACGAGTGATGAACAAGAGCCTGCATACTTGTACTTGTGGAAAAATTGAGTGACCCACTGTTGCTGTTGCCACTGCTAAAATGCACCACCCAGCACCTCACTGTGCCAGCATCCACCATTAGGTCTCCATAAATGTTCAGCAAGCGCTGATGAATGTCAGTGGGTGCCTTTTTTTTCTGTGTAGAGGAATTCAGTGACACACCTTCACTTCAGACGCCATTTTGTCAGACTGCCCCTCTGCTGCCATCTGGCACGTAGCAAGAACATGCAATGGGATACTGGTGGGAAGGTTCAACCTCTACCGCCATACAACCAACATCCACCTCTGACACCATGGGCCGATGTAATAAGGCAGGAAGCATTACTTTTGGAGCATCCCAGTAGATATTCACTGGGGGACTTGTAAAGGCTCTCACAGTATGCTCCTTCAGGTGTGAAAGTACAAAAGGTAGTGTGGATCTGGTCACCCCAAAATTCCTTCCAAACATCTAGGTATGTGAGGTGATCCGTAATGTGATCCTCTTCTTTTTGTCTCTACAACAATGTTCTGTGTTAAGGATTCTTTATTCTCACAAGATCTTGAAGCTTAAGTGATTTTCAGTAAATTGTTTCTCGCCTTCAGCGCAAACTTCTGGAGAAACTAGCACTGATTAGTCGTAAGGGCTCCTGTGTATGGAAATCAAACTCACTTGCCCACTAATCAAAGAAATCACTGGATTCTGAGACTAACTGGGAGGCAGAGCCCTCTTGTTTTAATCCTAAGGAATATCACATGTCCATGTGTTTCTAAGAGAAAAATAAGATTACTGCATTTTAGATGTACCTCAAACTCTGTAATGTCACCAGACAACATTCACTGCTGCTTCCTTACAGAGAATAGATGCATGAGGCAGAGATCGTCAAGATAAAAAGTGATAGAAGTAAGATTTAGTTACAGTTTGACATGCGCAAAGAGAAGAAAAGTTATTCATAAATATGTATTTCTTCTCTTCTTCACTGGAGGGTTTTAAGAGCCCTTTTCGGCTTGAGTGAAATCCTAGGTGAGGGCCTTGACGTTATTCTTAAGATAGTGAATGATTATAGGTAAAAGTTGTTCAACATTTGGGTAACTTAAATTTGTATTGCAGTATCTCCGTCTAGGAATGTTTGAACTGCATTGTGATGAATTAATAAATGCTTTGGCAAAGCGAGCAGATAACATTTATGAAAAAATTACTGCCACGATGCTCAAGGATCATCAAGATATAAGCATGAGGTAACTCAAACTGAAAATGTATTTTGAAATACGTTTAATTTTGCTTCCACTGCTGAACTGCATAAAACTTAAGGCATATGATAATTTAATTTTTGCCGTTACAAATGTGTGTGATTTGTCTAAGGATGACTAAAAAAACCCAGACCTGCCAAACTGTTTATTTGTTTTTCAGACTATGTGATGAATTTGAGAGAATATCAGAAAAAGCCCTTAGTACTCCATCTAGTACACAAGAACTAATGGAACTTAAGGTACTCTCTTCTCTTTAATGAGACCAAGCAAAAACAGCTATGAATACTATTATTCTGTCCTGGAGTAGTAGCATATGCAAGTTATGCACTTAATGGGTGTGATTCTGGCCCTCTTGAAGTCACTGCTGAGGTATCTGTGTTACAGAATTTAAAAGGACAGGTCATCTTCAGCCATGAAGCCAAATGTCATAGCCTGGCTCTTTTACAAATATCTAAACTCTTCCTCATCAAAGCATCATGCTTGCAACTGAATTGCCTGCTTAGAACAGTCCTTTGTCTCTGCAGTCATCTGCACTATGATAATGTTGGAAAGCAAGTGCGTTGACATGGACCAAAACTCTGTAAGGCAGTGCTCTCTAAAGTGAGGTGTGTGCAGATCACAGGCTGCACACGGTGATCCACTGGGGTGCATGAAGGAAATATTAGAACTTTTATAGTTATTTATCTAAACAATCGAGGAAGAAATTAAGCTTTACCAATATCTGACATATAGACTGACACCGATACCCTTGCCTGGTCCGTATGTCAGAATGTCTTGTACCATGTATGTATGCGTCCTGAGGGAATATTGTATATTCCACAGTGTGAAGGGTCACAGTAGCACCCTCACTCATTCATTCATTTTCAGCATATTGTAATTAATGCATTGCAGTTTGTGTGCTTACAGTGGCACACAAATCTGCAAAAGAGTGGGTTTACAGATTGTATTGCTCAGTTTTAACTAACATAACTCCCACAAAATGGGCAAGTTGCTTAAAAAGATTCCTACAGAGAAACTGCTTCTTGGGGATAATGCTAATAATGTGAGCACAAGGAATGAACAAGAATGTGACAGAGCTGACACTCCTGGTACAAGTTCTTTGTCAGCCATGTCATTAGGTAAAAATAATGATGACTTAATTGGATTTGACAAGAAGTTGGCAAAAAAAACTACTGACTTGGCTGGAATTAAAAAAAGATTCTCAGAAAACAACAGAAATTAGTGAAATTCATTCACTGCATCAATCATAGGCATCCTGTGAGGTATTTAATGCCTTTTTGAGGTACTTCATGCCTTATATACCCCAGTCCTCTTTACTAAGGCCAGTTGCTCTTAGGGTGCTCAGCCCCCTGATTTGGAAAACAGTAATGGAGAGAGATGAATTTATTATAATTCAAGGGGAATCTAAGTGCACTCCTTCATGTTTTAAAATTTCTTGAGTCTTTAGCACTGGACAAGATCCATTCTAATGGAGCTGGTGGAAGCCCTCACCAAGCCACTCTGAATAATTTACCAGCAGTCCTTGCTAATATGGGAGGTCCTGTTTGACTGGAGGTTAGCAAATGTGACTCCAGTCTACGAGAAAGGTGGAAAGAAAGATCTAGGGAATTATACATCTGTAGTCGGACCTACATTGCAAGGAAGATAGCAGAGCAGATCATCTCGCTTGCTATCACATGGCATATATGGGACAACCAAGTGATCAGAAGCAGCCAGCTTGGATTTATAAAGTGTAGGCCCTACCTGACTGACTTGATCTCCTTTTTTGACCAGATGAACTGCTGAGTAGATGTGAGAAAATATATGGATATTGTTTACTTTGGTTTTAGTAAAGCATTTGACGCCATCTCCCACAGTGTTCTCCCAGAGAAACTGGCTTCTCATTTCTTGAACAGATACATTGTTCTCCAGGATAAGAAGTGGCTGGATGGCTGGACTCAAAGAGACCTAGTGAATGGAGTTCAGTCCATTTGGTGGCTTGTAATCAGGGGCATCTATCAGAGCTCTGTCTTTGGGCCAGCGTCTTTTAATGCTTTCAGTAATGATCTGGATGAGGGGTATTAGTACATCCTCAGTAATTTTTTATGATATTAGGAAGGCTTAGCAGGGGGATCTGGATAGGCTAGATTGATGGGCCCAGTCTTATCATGTAACATGTAACAAGGCTAAGTGCCAGATTCTGCAATTAGGTCGTAACTACTCCGTGGAGAGGTATAGGCTTGGGGAAGAGTAGCTGGAGAGTTGCCTGAGGATGCTGGTTGATAGCTGGCTGAACGTGAGCCAGCAGTGTGCCCAGGAGGCCAAGAGGGCCCGTGCCATCCTGGCCTACGTTAGAAGTAGTGTGGCCATCAGAGAACTGATTGTCCCTTGTATGTGGCACTGGTGAAACCACTCTTCAAATACTGCGTTCAGTTTTGGGACCTTCACTACAAAAGGGATATTGAATTGCTTAAGAAATTCAATAAGAAAAAAAATAAAATTGAGCATGAGTGGAGAAGAGCAGTGAAGATGGTGAAAGGATCAGAAAACCTAGGAGGAGCAGCTGGAGGAAGTGGGGCTGTTAAGTAAGGAGAAGAAGAGGTTGGGAGGAAATCTCATGTCTCTCTACGGTTACCTGAAGGGAGGTTGCCACAATGAGAGCATCGATCTCTTCTTAGGTGACAAATGTTAGGACATAATGAAATGGTATCAAGTTAGGAAGTGAGAGTATGGAGAGGATGCCCAGGGATGCATAAATATATATCTCTGTGCTGCATGGGGAGAATTTTGAAAACAGTTGTTTGAAAAAGTTTTCGTCGTTATATGATTTTGTTGCTGAAAAGGATGTGCCAGCTATCTGTATGTATGCTTAAAAATCCTGGAAATGGAATTTTCTAACCGCTTTAGTAATCCTATAAACAAAGTGTTTCTGTGGGTTTTGAATCTATTTGTTAAAAAAAAAAAAAAATAATTAGTTTGCGGTAACCAATGATTGACCTCAGGGAAAAATGAAAACTTCCTGGCCTAATTTCAACATTGGTCAATGGGATTGTGATTCAGTAAGTGCAGCCACTGATTGAACACTGGTTGAGCCCACAAGCCAGTCCTGTTTTAGTTAATAATGTAGGTATAACTGAGAAGTTTAGTAACAGAGTTTTGTGAGGCAAAGATTTCAAAGCTATTGTCTTGGAATAAGTGTACTGTTTTATTTATATCTTTATATATATTTAGCTAGTATAAGGAGCTAACAATTTTTGTAATGCAACATACCAGTATAATTAAATTTAGATCCTGTGTTCTTCAGGCTTCTCAACAGATAGTACATTCAAACAGTGAATGTTTCTTGGTTCCTCTGATTTAAATTCAAGCAGTTTAATTTGATGTTGAAGACTGAATGTCCGTTTGTAATATCCTAAACTAATCAAAGAAACCTCTTGAAACCTCTGATGTAAGGAGCTTAAATATGTATTTAGTTCTTGACAAGAAACCTTTAAAAAGCACTCATTGGCAAGTTGTATGAAGTAATTTTGTCTTTACATCCTGTGTTGAATTATCATTTAAAATTTAGTAGATTAGGGTTTACAGTTTGATAGCTAAAATCCCATCTTCTCACTTACAAATACCACTTCTGTAATCAAAACTCTGCTGTTGCTTTGATGTATTCAGGCTCCAGTTCAGCAAAGCATTTGCATACGCGTTTAAAACAGCATGACTTAGTCTCTTGCTGTTCAGTTAAGTTCTGATGTATGTGCTCGTTATTAAATATGTGGAATGTAGATGTGTGCTTAAAATAATTTGGGTACCTGAGTGGCTGGCTGACTTTGAATCTGAGTGGTTTGAGCTTTTGTTACAGTGAAGCTGAACATAGAATATAAGAGCATATCTTTTTTCTGAATAAAAAATAAAATGTTTAGAAGTTGAAATGTGTGCTGAGAATACAGTGCCTTTAAAATACATACATATAAAACTATAAAAGTCTGCTGGAGGAATAAAGTCACAAGTTTCCATACCTATATGTAACCTATATGCAGTATTTTAACCAGCATCAAACTCAATTTCTAACAGTTATTCCATATAATTGCTGAAAGGCTGTATGAGTTTCCTTTTGGATTCTTTGATTAGACTGATGTTCTCTAGGTCCATAGTAATAAATATATTCTGATACATAAAGACTGCTATTAAAAATGAGCAGAATTGTAGATTCAGTGGATAGTTTATCCCTATCTAAAAATGTTTCCAATAATTTCACATTGTGTCATATTAAATTTTTTTTTTTTATCTTCAATTGATATCAGTTTTTATACGGGCTGGTATGTTACTGATCTGTCAAATTGGCCAGATTTTTACTAATGCAGCTCTTCTAGAGGCTTTCAGAAACATTGTTACAGATTGTCATTTAAACTGGGCTGTGTTAACAGTTCTCTTAAGTGTAGCGCACAATGCTTACATGTATCAGCACAGTTCACTGCCAACTCCTGAGATTTGAAAGAAGGGTGTAATTGTTACTTTAATCACAATGAGCAGTGCAATAACTGACAATATTCTTTATATTCTTACTTCTAGGGAAGACCTAATCTTAACTGAGCCATCCAGTGTTTCCCTTTCTGAAGTGTATTCTTATTTCTTTGTATTTATTTCACTGTTTTTAAGTTGCTAGCATCCTGCATTTTGCAACACTTACACTAGGCTTTCTGGATTGGTTTTCATTGGTCCCAAGATTTGTACATACTGTATCAACCGTTCATCTGAGTTTTGTTCAATAACATATCTGGTAAGGCAATTGTCTTCATATGTTATGTGCTGTAAAAATAGATAGTACCATGCTGCTCCAAGTAAACAAGTTTTTGTATCGTGTGTTTCTAAATTTATTAATTTTTCCTAGTAAAAAGTTAGCTTTGCAAGATTAACTATTCACTGTTAGTTTTGGCATTAAATTACATACATTATATCTTTCCTTCTAATTTCTGTTTTCAGGCCTGTATACAGAAAGTGGAAACACAAGACATGCTCAAATTGGAGCAGAAGGTAGTGGATGCTTTAAATTGTATTGCTTTCCTGATAGAGTGTGTCAGCTTTTCGCCAGCAGACATTCGACTGAACAGGAACGTTTTTCAGTGGTATGCACGAATGCCAGATATCTTTGAAGAGCACAGAAAGATAATGGAGGAGAAAACAGAACAGTTTCAAGATGGTCTTAAGGTTTGTAATGACATTCAAAAAAACCTTTTTGTTACTGATTTTAAATAACATCTAGAACATGAAATAATATTGGATGGAATAACCTCTTTTATTTTCTCATATATTCAAAAAAAGTGTTCAATATAATTTTTTTTTTAATAATATTCTTGATATTAACTAATTCTTGTCTGTTTTCCACTCATTCATATTTCACACATTGTTAATTTTAAAATACAAGCCACATATCATATTTTGCTTTCTGAAAGCTCTTTGGTTACAGGATTTTCATTGACATTGATGAAGGCTGTCTATATGAAATAGTAGAATCCAGTTAGCTCCTTTAAAGGCACGTATACGTCTCAAGAAGATCCTTTGGAGTCAATTGCAGTATATGAAATTTATGTTATAGGTCCAAGAAAATAATAATAATAATAAAGTATGTGTGATTTTGCTGTTAGCATAATGGCAGACGTTACAAAATTGACATAAATACATCTTAATTCAGGTTTTTTTTTTTTCTTTTAACATTTATTTTGTCTGCTACATTCTGTATTCAATTATATTTACAAGACTCTTATGTTACAGTTTACTATGCTATCTAAGTGCTAGGTTATGTCCACAAGGATTGCTAATTATTAGGTTGCTGATGTGTCAGGGTTACTGCCTGTATAAATATCTGCTTTGGCTTTCTTGTGCTCCCTAGTCTCATCAACGCTTTGTCTTAGGTAATACATATTTTGAGATAGTGAGTTTCTGTGTTTATGCAGTATGTTCAAAGAAGAACCTTCTAAGTCTTTTTTTGGATTACAAATAAATGTGCAGCATGGACTATGTTATCTTGGAACAGGTTATTGCTTTGCATGGTCTGATGCTTGGTTTCAGACACTGACCACTAGTGATACCTGCTGTGACATGTTTGTGGTCAAGTGGTATATATGAGGAAAAAATCTGTCCTTGAACTGTCTGGCTTTAAGACAGGATACACTTATGTCTTATGAAAATGTTTAGCTTTATCTGTCATTTGATTAAGCTAATCCTATTATTGTATTTCGATCTGTGGTACACTAGTTATTTCAATTTAGCTTTCTATTATTAGCCTACTAGCTACGTCCATCACAGCTGAGATTTCTGTGTCTGACTATATCCTATGGCATAGCAAAGGAGAAACCAAAGTCACTTCTGTCATTTGGCCCAATAAGTCACTGCAGCTAATAGTAGGATTCAGGTCAAATTCTGTAATGTGAATGGAATAGATACTAAAAATCTCGTATGAAAAGATGCTGGATGTCTGCAAGTGTGAAGTACTCTAATATAGTGAATCAGAATTATGCATTATTCCCCCTTTATACAGAAGATTAACTTTATCGTGATTTTTTTTCCACATGCTTCAATTAGATACGGCGTGAACAATTTGTGGAGGACCTGAAAAGCTATTTTAAGCAGGCTGAAGAACTTAGCACATTTGGAGATGTTCAAGAAGTCAACAGATATTTGAAGAAAGCTCAAGCGCTAAATACAAAGTTGGATCTTGCTGCTGAAAAGGTACAGGTTGTAGTCTAAACTAGTCCGATAGTTTGAATTGTAAGGTTTAATATTTGTGTTGCCAGAGCCAAGAGTTTAATTAGTAATGCATTTACTGATATGTAGCAAAATTATTCCTTGTTCATCTCTGAAACATTGTACACAATTTACAACTTAAACAAAATTTACTGTACGTAAATTGTATGTCTTAACAGAATAGTACTTTGCATAGTGGAAAAGTGGATTAAGTTTGTGTAGGTTTGCATAGATCTGTATTCTGTTAAGTATAATTTCTGATGCTTATTGTTACCTCCTGTCTGTTATCACCTTTGTACTGATGCAAATTAATATAGTACCTGGACATTACTCTATAAACTTCTGGCTTTACTCCTCTATTGATAAGCATAAATGTTGAGCTATCAGTGTTAAGGATTGCTTTAACTGCAGTCAGTGGCAGCAATTGTATAAATGAACTAGTTTAGTAACTCAAAACTTAGTTTGAAGCTTGTTGAAGACACTAGAAAACCTAATACCCATGGTAAGGACTTGATAGCATGTAGAGCTTGGTTTCTATTTCATGCTTCTATTATCTCTGAACAGATTGATCAATTTAATGCAGAGGAAGAGTCCTTCGGATGGCCAGTATCTCAGTACCCTCAGCACAAAACAATCCGGAATGTTCTTGCTCCTTATCTACGTCTCTATGAAATGACCGTTGAATTCAACAGAAAACACGAAAACTGGACAGAGGGGTCATTTAAGGAAGTGGATCCAGACAAAGTAGAGGGAGATGTAGGAAACTACTGGCACGGATTGTATAAGCTGGAAAAAACTTTCCACAATTTTCCAAGTGCTTTAGCACTAACACGGCAGGTTAAATCAAAAGTAGAGGAATTCAAATGCCACATTCCTCTAATTCAGGTGATATGCAATCCTGGCTTGCAAGAAAGGCATTGGGAAGAAATGTCAAAAATTGCTGGTCTCCCTCTATCTCCTTCTGAAGACTCAAATCTTTTGTCTTACATTAATTTGCACCTTGAACCGTTCCTAGAACAATTTGAAACGATCAGCGAAACAGCTAGCAAAGAATATTCACTTGAGAAAGCTTTAACAAAAATGATTTCTGAATGGGATCCAATGGAGTTCACTCTTCTTGCCTACAGAGAAACAGGAACCCATATTTTGTCATCTGTAGATGATATTCAGTTGTTACTGGATGATCACATTGTCAAAACTCAGACTATGAGGGGCTCTCAATTCATTAAGCATTACGAAAAGAGGATAAGGTAAACTTTTTGTTTTGTTTTCCAACAGAAAGTCACTAAGTAATCTTACCTAGAAGAAATGATATATTCTGGTTAATCAAGAATATAGGGCCTTCAGTTGTTTTTGTCCTCCTTAAGCAGTGAATTAATCTAATCTTAAAGGGCTAAGGCTTTTGTCTACGTCAAAGAAAGCATTGTTTACTTTTAAGCATGATTTTTACTTCTAATTAAAAGTGCTAATGTGTCGGAGAGGCCGCAGAACAGATTTGACATGCTCTGGTACTGAAGGTAGCAGATATTGTAACATTGCTTTTGTTTAACCAAATAGTGTGTGTTTGAGTTAAAGAAGGAAAGATTGTGAACTAAGAAAATCTAGATTAACCTTTCTACATAAATTTTAAAGCTGCTGAATCTTCTAGCCATTCATTAAAATGTTAATTAAAAATGTTAGCCTTTCTTAAAGGAGATGTGGAAAAATTAAAACAAGACAAATTCTAAGGAAGGAATGGAAGATATTCTTTATTCTAATGCAGAAACTTGAAGTCCAAAACTTAGCTTAATGCGTTAAAAATTCTGTACTTTTATCTCTGAGCCCTGTTTTTAAAGTGATTTTTGTCTTCAATATATCCTTTACTTGCTTCATGAATTTCTCAAATGTAGCCATACTGTGGAAGAATAAGATCTTTCATCTGAAGTTTGGCTATAATTATCTAGCTCTATAAGTACTTCCAAACTCCCATTAGCATCCAAAAAAGCAATTTCTGATTTCAGCGCGTACAAAACATGCATGCATTCTTATATACATGTACATTCTGGTAAGTACTAATTTTCGTATTACTACTGCACCGTAGTATAAAGTATGTAGTGAATAGTTCCTTACTAATGTAAAATGGTTGTCTTTACCTATTTAACTATAAACTGTGTTTAGGAAAAGAGTAAACACACTATGGCAGTTCCATCCAAGTTTTAATGATTTTTTTTTATATTTAATTTTTTAAAGTCTTTTTTTTAAATTGGTGGCATTTGTGATAGTACAAAGTATAACAATAACTTCTATATTTGAGATCCAGGTGATTACACAATAGTTGCTTTCTCAGTAGCCCAACAAACATGTAGAATTCTGGATTCCTATCTGAGAGTTTTCCAAATTCCTTGGTTACAATTTTGGTATAACAAAATTAACTTTCCTCTTGGAAAGCTGCATTTTTCTCTGCCTTTGGTAAAAGGAAGATCACTGGATATGATGTACAAATGCCAGTGAGTAAAAGATGAAAGAGAAACTTTGGGTATGGAGAAGATACATGCAAGAATAGCTCTTGGTTAGAATCTGTAGCAGGTAAATGGGTGAATTAAGAAGTATATTTTCACATGTATCATTTTACTGAATTCTGTGCAGCGCATGTATGATTGTCTTGTTGAGAAAATTATTGTATTGTTTTGTACAATACATATAATCTGCACTGCCCAGTGATATGAGAATTGCAAAATGATGCACTGTTTTTACAAAGAATTCTTTCAAATTGTCTGTCAGTGAATTAGAAATACTAATGACATCGGAGAATTGATAATACCTTGTCTGTGAACTGATAAGATAGTGAAAATTATCAAATTATGCTGTTAATTATTTTAAATAGTGCAGAAAAACTGAGAAGACTCAGAAAAATGATAGATTAAATGACTGAAGATGGAATGACTGTTGAATAATAAAATTGTGTACATATATTGATGTGCAATAATATTGATGGAGTCTTTATCAACAAAAATGTTCAACATGCACATTGGGAATTTGAATTCAGAAATAATAAGTGATGCTTTAAGTGCCTTACATTGGCTATTTGTTACTTGAATTCTTTTAATGAAGACTAAGTGCCTTCCTAGGACAATATCTTCACATTTATGGCTTAGTTTTCAAGTTTATGGTACTTCTTCATGGCTTTCTTTTGCACCTAGCACACAATTAGACATAGTTATCTGGGCTCCTGTGTATGCCAATAAGCTGACTAAATACTCGGTTTCTATCAATTGAACTGAACTTGTCCATGTGCACTATGTCCTAAAGTGCGTGCTCTGTTTATTTGCTGATACTGTTAGTCTTCTTATTAATTTAGTCTATGAAATCCTACAATCAACCTCACAAAAAAAAAAATATATAGTTAAACACACACAGATGATTCTGTTGCAGAAACAAGTGTGGACAAGTTTGTTATGCAGGAAACCAGGCTAGATGAATATGATATTCCGTTGCAGTATTAAAACTTATGCCTACTGAATATGCAAGTTGCCAAAAAGGTCTTAGCAGTATGGGAGGAATGTTCTGGTAGCATTAATTCGTGCATTTGAACTAATACTGTTTTACAGGGAATGGGAAGGAAAGCTCTTGTTACTGCAGGAGATCCTGGATGAATGGCTGAAGGTTCAAGCTACTTGGCTTTATTTGGAGCCAATTTTCAGTTCTCCTGACATCATGGCTCAGATGCCCGAGGAAAGCAGACAATTCAATACTGTTTTCAAAACATGGAAAGACTTGATGAGATCAGTTTTTCAGGTAAGTGTCAGTGTCTTAAGAATATGGGTTCAATCTATAGTAAGTACTAGAAAATTGCTTCTGATAGCACAGTAATCAGTTTTCTGTTTCTTCTTAGCCCCATTTCTTAGGTTCTTTTAAAAGTGATTTTGTAGAATTGTTTCATATTGAATCATAGAAGCACTGCTTGAGAGGGATCACTGGGGTTCAGCTAGTCTAACTTCTGGCTCAAAGTGGAACACTTGCCAACACTAGATCAAGCCAGGCACGGATAAATGCCAAAAGAGTAGTTTAATGAACCAAAGCTTATTTTCTCTAAACAAGTAGGCCCTATGTTCCAGAAGATGGCGCTCTATTTCCACAAATACACTGTTTCCATTTTTTGTCTTGAATATTATTCCTCAGTCAATATGAATGGTCTTTCTTAAATAATAATGCAAACTTGAGTCTGCTTGTTGTTGCATTTATATGCCGTATAATAAAATTGTTGTGAAGGAATCAAAATGCTTCCTTTATTTCCTTAGCTTTCCCTCACCAACTTGAATAATCATTTATTATCAATTCATTAAAAATACTGAATTTAAGCAAAGCACAGTAATGAGGATTAAAGGATTTATTTTCCGGTTGTCTTAAATTAAAAAAATAAAAAATGATCACCCAAAAACTAGGATATAGAAGTATTTCTATTTCTTCTGAGGAAGAAAGAAAAGAAGAAAAGAAAGACATTCAAGGCTGCAACTTGTGATATGTTAAAAATGGTATTTGAAAACTAGAGTTAGTAATGTCCTCTTAGCAGGGTGTTATAAACATGCTAAGAAAGGAAACAATACCTTTCTCTGTTGCACTGGTTATGCATTACAAAGTGTTTTATAAAACAGATGCTTAACTGCATTTGCATGATGACAGATTAATTATCTATGTATAGATGGAAAATAAAAGTACTCAGTTTACTTTGTTCTGTTTTGGTGTGTTGCAAGAGGGAAGTAACAGAAGGTAAATGTATTTCATGTACAAGAGAACACTGCTTATTATCTTAGAGGGGCACAACCTATCAGGATTAATTAGATAAGCATACAGTTATGTTTTTTTATTGTTGTTGTTTATTTGTTTTCGGTAGATTAGAAGCATATTTGCATTGTGAGCAGGGAATTGAACCAAAGCTAAATACAAACTGCAAATCATTTCAAAATGTTACGAGTTTTTGAACTGAAGCTGAGTTTGGAATTTGTTATTGAATGCTCGGAACTGAAGCCGTACAGCAGTCAGGATGCTAGATCAAATGTGCGTTGTTGCTCTATGAGGAATTTGTTTCTCATAGATGCATTCTGGGCTTTGTACAGCAGTCTGTTTTGTCTCTCTTCACCTGTCACTGCAGCATGACCAACCCTTCTGTCCTGTGATACTCTGTAATTCTGCAGACCCCATCAGGAGCTTTTTTTTTGAATGAGACATTCTGTTCTGTGACAAAACTGCTCCTACTGGAAATAGTTTGGCTGCATCTTCGATTTTTACTCTCACTGCTGCAGTATTCTACAGCCAGGTGTTCTAACATGTCCTTGATAGATTGAATAACCTGAAGTAGTCCCTACTAATTTCTTTGGTGTTTCTCATTGTTTAGCTACTTGTGTACTTACATTTTTTTTCCCCTTTAATCCTGGTCACGTGTAGCATGTAGTGCTCTTACAGGTACAGACTCACTGGACAGAGTAGGGACTAACATTTCTAGTTAGCTCTGTTTCCTTCTCTTCTGTGGCCTCAATCAAATTTGAGGGAAACACAGATGGCAAAGGAAAAGCTAGTGAATTGTGTTCCAAGACTAATCACTTCGCTTTCCCTTCCCGGGATTTTGTACAACTTTATGTATTGCAAAAAGAGTAAGCTTGAATCAATTGAATGGTTAGCAAATCAGGTAATATACCAGTATGGGCCTGAACAGCACAGTGCTAGAATAAATTCAGTCATACATGAACTCAAGCCCGCACAGGATCTAAGTAGAAGCATTTGTTTGGTTTGACTTCCACTGTCATAAATCTGCAGATCTGGATTTCCTACTTAGAAATGTCTCTCATTTTGCTACAAAAATCCTTTACTTGGTGAGTGGCTTAAAAAAGTTAATGGAAATTAGGCTATAAATTGGTCACGAGGTATATAAAATGCCAGAGTTTGATGTTCAGACAACGGTATTTCTTTCAAGCTTGCTTTTTAGCTTGATAATCTTTAGGTCTTTTACAAAAACCTGGGTTTTTTTGTTTTTTTT
>JACDJE010000782.1:39047-115556 GCA_016647715.1 Pavo muticus
TTAAAAGTAGTGAAGGAGAGACTGTGAAACTCACACAGACCATTTCAACCTCTGAAGCTAGAGGTCAAGTTGAAAGATGGCTCGTTGAACTGGAGGCAGCTATGCTGAATTCTGTCCACAAGGTAACAAATCATAATGCTTTTATTCTCTGAAGCATGAAAAAAATAGTAAGGTGATTGATGTGTAGCTTTTAAAAGATTGAAAGCACTTAGTTGTGGCAGTTGTGTTGTGTGTTGGATCCAACGCAAAAACAGCTATGTTTAGGACACGAGAAAATGGCTCATAGAACGTAAGGAAACAGCCTCAAGTTTGTGCCAGAGGAGGTTTGGTTTGGATATCATGAAGAATTTCTTCATGGAAAGAGTGGTAATGCATTGGAGTAGGCTGCATCCCTGGAAGCATTTAAGAAATGCGTCTGTGGTGCTGAGGGATGTGGTTTAGCGGTGAACTTGGTAGCTGGGTAGGTGATTGGACTTGATCTTGAAAGGTCTTCTCCAGCTTAAATGGTTCTGTGGTATTCTGTCCTGGTGTTGGACTGCTGGGAGGCGTAAGCAGTAAAGTCTGTGGAAACTCATGCTTAAAGTTAAGCAAATATCAAGAAGTCTGTTGAATTAAGGCATTTAAGCATAATATTTTCTGGAGGCAGAAAACCACCTTGATTACGTGTCACTTC
The DNA here is from genome assembly GCA_016647715.1 of Pavo muticus. Lineage (NCBI taxonomy): Eukaryota > Metazoa > Chordata > Aves > Galliformes > Phasianidae > Pavo > Pavo muticus. Next base: position 39,721 of record JACDJE010000782.1, read on the forward strand.
AACTGCAATTTGATTTGTCCTTTATCAGTGATGATCAGTAATACTTCCAAGTATTGATGCATCTAGGCATATTTGCATTCGATATTTCTGGTCCTCATTTCCAAATGAAGTTATTTAGTCATTCCTTAGGCTATTGTCATTTAGCCTTGATTTCTTCAGTTAACATTCATGTATACTGGAATCATTTTTTATTCTTTGCCCAGCATGAGCACTGAAACAATGAATTCAGTCTATTAAGAGTATACCTTTTCAAAAAAAACCTAATAATCTGATATCAGTTTTCTGGATTTATAATGCTCTGCGTTTTTTTTAAATGAAAAACACTTGACCCAAGGATTCTTTTGTCAGAGATTGTTCTACACCTGGTGTGGTATTAAAGGACAAGATTCAAATGAAAGTATGCCCTTATTTTTTAATATTCCTTTTAACATTCCTCTTAATTCTGACTACCTTAATCAAGATTCCGAACTCTTTTCAGATTGTATTATTCTAGTGTTCATAGGATCACATCATCACGTCATATATTTAGCTATCTCTGTCATTTTCTTTCTTCCTCTTCAAAGTCAAGTGAGGTAATCCAATGTGCACACTTCTGACACTGTTGTACAGTATGACAGTTTAATTATACTAATGGCATATCAGGAAATAAAAGTGAATAAATTCACCTGCTTGGTGTGTATCAGACATGGGGAAACTGAGCTGTATAAATAAGAAATGGTTAAGCACCATTTGTCTGCATTCACTCTTGACTGTAAAACTTTTATAATGATCTGAAATACATAATATTTATATAGTTGTGGTATCAGTACAGAGACATTTTTCCATAATGGGTCATTCATGCTATTCTATGTATAGATTGGTAAAAGTAAAGAGACTTGGAAATGCAGGACATAGAGCAGATTTTCATCCGAGTAGTGTTACACTGACTTTCTGAGGAGACATCTAAATTTACTGAAGCTTCTGCCTTATTCTGTCTTAGTTTTGTTAATGGGAGGAAGAAAAAAATACAAAACAGCTGGTAGGGACTGAAAGATTTTCCCAAGTTTTGATTTCATTGGGATTATCCTTGAGTGGTGTAATAACCAGATTCATCATTCTGTTATTAAAAAATGTACACGAAGTTAGATATAAGTTTAAATAATATGAACTACAAAGTTAAAAGCTTTGAATTTATAGCAGAATAACTGGGTTTTAAAAAGAATTTTCAGTTTGGGTTGTTAGTTGTAACTGAAATATATTTGCACTTGTTTTCTAGTTTCACTATAGATGGAAGTAGAAAACTTTATATTTCCAATGGCCTGAATCATATTAGAATGTGTTGTGAAATTAGTTCTCAGAAATTTTTTGTGATCAGTTGGTTCATGTTAGTACATTTTGACTTTTTTAATCTTGGAGAGAGTTTCTTGCAGGATGTCAGCCACAGAGTTAAAGTCGTGGCTGATTTATTTTTGATTCTTAGTATTGCAACCTAACCTAAATTAGTTCTAAAGCTAAACATTACTTATTTTCATTTGTGGCTACCTACAACATGCTTCTATCCTATATAGGTCATTCAGGATGCAATTGAAGCTTATCCCAAAACTCCACGTGTTGATTGGGTACGGGAGTGGCCTGGACAAACAGTTCTTTGTGTATCCCAAACTTTCTGGACGATGGAGGTAGAGATGTCTATTAGAAATGGCCAGAAGGTAAGAATATTCATTATATATTTAAATTTTGTCAAATGGATGTAATGCAGTGATAAATCCAACCTTTGATTATAATCTTTTTGAATGAGTAGCTGCTCAGTGTAATAATTGATCTTTTAAATATTTACCTTAAAGATACACTTGAGCTATGATTCTTGAAGACTTTGAAGATAACATTTTCTTGTGAAAGTAGGCATGCTTTGGCACAATGTCAGAATACATTATGTGTAGCTTAACATGGATATTATATGTTTCTGTGAAAACAGGTCATTGGTGCATTCAGATACTATTAACTAGCACAGATTCTCTGTTTGACTTAGCTTAGCTTCCTAAATGTTTAGTACTTTTTATAAATATGGGCTGGGACTAGCAGAAGATAAGTACCATCTTCACTCTTATCAAGCAATGAATGCATGCATGATTGAGACAGAACATATTATCTATTAGCTAGGTAGTGAGAAGAAAGATACATAAGATACTTGGGGCGGAGTGGCTAGAAGACTGTGTAGAGGAAATGGACCTGGGGGTGTTGGTTGACGCTCTGCTGAACATGAGCCAGCAGTGTGCCTGGGTGGCCAAGAAGGCCAATGGCATCCTGGCTTGTACCAGAAGTAGTGTGACCAGCAGGAGCAGGGAAGTAATTGTCCCCCTGTACTCAGCTCTGGTGAGGCCGCACCTTGAGTACTGTGTCCAGTTCTGGGCCCCTCACTGCAAGAAAGACATTGAGGCCCTGGAACGTGTTCAAAGAAGGGCAACAAAGCTGGTGAGGGGTCTGGAGCACAGGCCTTATGAGGAGCGGCTGAGGGAGCTGGGATTGTTCAGTCTGGAGAAGAGGAGGCTCAGGGGAGACCTTATTGCTCTCTATAACTACCTGAAGGGAGGTTGTAGTGAGCTGGGGGTCGGCCTCTTCTCTCGTGTAACTGGTGATAGGACTAGAGGGAATGATTTCAAGCTGCGCCAGGGAAGATTCAGGCTGGTTATTAGGAAATACTACTTCTCTGAAAGAGTGGTCAGGCACTCGAATGGGCTGCCCAGGGAGGTAGTGGAGTCACCAACCCTGGAGGTGTTCAAGGAACGTTTGGATGTTGTGTTGAGGGATATGGTTTAGCGAGAACCATTGGTGATAGGTGGATGGTTGGACTGGATGATCTTATAGGTCTTTTCCAACCTTAGTGATTCTGTGATTCTGTGATAAGGCATTGAATTAAGATTCAGGATTATGTTTTGAAAAAATTTCTTCTGTTTTATCAGTAAGGATTGCTATTACCTGTTATATTTGGGAATGTTCCAGAATTGTTACTGGATATGCATTATCATCTGAGGCAACTAGATCTTCATTCTCTGATGTTAGGACAAAAAGGGGCATCAGGATTTACATAAAATCGTATATTTTTGACACTATTATACTTCCTCTTACCAATTTTTGCAATGAGATGGTATCAACTGGAGAAACTTCTGCAGTATTTGTGTTTTGGGGTTCTTGCTTTTCATATATAGCTGAGCTATAACACAAACACAAACTTAAATCTACTCTTTATACATGGAGGAGTATTTCAAGGCCATATAACGCTTGCTGCTTATTCACAAGTGGAAGCCATGGCTTCCAATAACAGTGGGCATTTCAAGAAGCTTTCCTTGTCTGATAGACAAAGAAAAAAAGACTTCTGAGTGGACAGAACTAAAGGAAGAAGAGAACAGTATTTCTAATACAAAGAATAAGTCTTGCAATGGACTGGAAGGTTTGAAAAAGATTTTAAAAGATTTTGTTTTGCTAGTAGTAAAGGAGATTCTCAGTTCTTTTGGGAAAGAAAGAAGGCTTCTACATACTGCATCATTTATCCTCCCTTGGTGAAAGTCTTTCAGGAAGGAGAAACAGAAATTCTAACCTTAGAGATTTTAGATTCTAAGATAATGAAACCCAGCATCATCTTCATGAGTTGTTAGTGAATAAAAGTAGGAAGTTAAACAATGATTAAATTCACTTGGTTTTGGGAATGTTTGTTACAGAATTCTGAGCCGAGACAAGGCTCTTTTGCTGTATATGTTAAGTCTTTTCTACACTTGGATGTTCAGGGAAATCAGTCACTTCTGCAGCCTTTACTCAACTCTTTTGTACTGGTAGTTCTGCCCGTCTGGTCCCAGCCCAAGAATCTTCATTTTGCTGGGGAAAGAGACTTGTATTTAGTGAAGGACTGGGAAGAGGTTTGCATCTCCTAACAGTCTGTCACTAATCTTTGACAAGGAGAACTCTCAATCTCAGAACATTCAAAATTCTTTATCTGTACCATTTCTATTTTGTACTAAAGCATAAGAAATATGACAGACAGTCATATTTCAGTGACCGCATGAGAGGCCAGACATAATGCGTTCTGCATGAAGCTGCAGCTTTATCCTGGGTAAAATAAACAGCATCCTACCTAGAGCATCATTTTTTGCTGACATCAAAGGTACTCTGTGCACACAGTGACAAAAAACTTCTTTTTTTAACAGAAGCTCTTTAGTGTTTTCTGGGACAGGATATCAGTGTCATTTAAGTCACTTTTTATGATTAAAAATTTATTCACATACGCATGCATACACACACAGGCGTACACACAGGCTTCTTTCAAACATTTTTTAGTTAAGTGTTTCCAACAGGTAACTGTATAAAGGTGCAAGTTTTTTATTAAAACAAACAGTGAAGTAAGATGTATAGAAACAAAAGTGTTTCATAAATTTACAGAGTGATATTTTGTGGACCACTTTAATTTTCAGTGAAATATATAGTCAGAAGTGCAGTAGTAAGGAGTGATACTGAAATGGGAGATGAGAACATAATAATATCTAGGTTTTTACGAGTTTGCTTGGTGAAAGCTTGGTGGTAGGCAAGGGGGTTTTTATGCCTGACTTGAGTGACATATTTTGGATGCTGTCCTGATTGGAACTTTTGAAGCAACTCATGAAATTGAAGAGATTTTGAACTTTGTTTGCTCCTTTATATTCATAAATTAAAAATAAGTAATTCTAAGTGGATGATTTAATCAAGCTTAATGTTTGGGAAATAATTAGCTGGAATGAGAGATGTCAAAATAGGAAAAATCCATTGGTGGTTACCACTGCCAGAGTATGCGAAGATGAACAACATTCTAGCGTGGAGAAAAATCTAAAACAGATGTAGGTAAGTTTTTCTCCAGACAAACAGCAGTAATTTCTGACTTTTCTGTAAGGATTAAGAGCATTCATGCTTACTGTGGACCTTCAGTCTTTGCAGCTTCCTGAGAGCATGCATTTGAGCGCAAAAGATATGGATGTCTAAGTGGCAAACAATTTCCAGGTTCCAGTGTCCTTCTTTTAAATTTCAGTTTAGTGAGGCACTCGTCACTTCTCAATATTGATATAAGTACTTTCCTTAAATTGGGCCTTTTTTATTTACCACAACCTAAGAGCATGAAAATGATTAACTGAACATAGATTGTAACCAGATTGTTCCTAGCTACTGTAGAACTTAAAGGTGTTTTTCTAGTATTGTAATGTTCCTTAAGCATAGAAAATGTATTGTATACATATAAGCCAGTCTTTAAAATATGTACCATTTTCATTTTCTTGATGTGAAGCTTCCAAAAAGCTAAGGAGTAATTCCTGTATTCCAGGAAGAAAAAAATTATGCTGTTTTGTTTCCTGATATGTGTCATTAATGTCTCCGTGTATTGTTCTGTAACATTAAAAAAACAGAATCAAACAGATAGAAGCCCTGTTGAACTAAGCCTGTGAATGATAGCTCACTATTATAATAGTGAGAAGGAATATTTTGATATAGAGAAATAAGAGTAATATAAAAAAAAATCCTCCTGCCTTAGACTAAACCTGCAGTTACCTAACTTGTAAAAATTTTCCCAGGCACTAGAGGATTTTCTGGAACAGAATAATAGACAGATAGAGGACATTGTCACCTTGGTGCGAGGAAAGCTGTCTAAACAGAATCGTGTGACGCTTGGAGCACTTGTTGTGCTTGATGTTCATGCTAGGGATGTTCTTGCATCTCTAGTAAGCAAGAAAATCAAAGATGAGAATGACTTTGAATGGCTAAGTCAGCTTAGATACTACTGGGAGGTAAGTGAGACCTCTCAATCCTATTAGAAGGTAATTTCTGCTCACAGCTTTTCAATTTCTGCTTGCTTGCTGACACAGAGAATAGTTACTCTAATGTGATAATTTCTGCTGTTAAGAAAGTAACTTTAACTGATAGTTCTGTGGATTGTTAACTAAAATATCCGGTAGCCAAATACAAAGAGGTTTTAATTAAAATCACCTTCTCATCACTACTGAATCTCAGAACGTTGGCTAAATCTGTAGGAGAGATTGCTGTTGTTCACTCAGACACAATTTAGTTTTATTATTAGCACTATTTATTATTGTTATTTCTGAAGAGTAAAAAGTGCTTTAGGGATGACAACTAAAGATTTTAATCTGATGTCAATATTATTTTATTTATGTGTGACTTGGAAAAATAGCAACGTTTATACTACGTGGTGGTAGTATACAATATATTTGCATTTGTCAGGACAAGATTTCCCATATTACAGAAGACATTGCACCTAAAATTAAAATACATCGTATTGCCATATTAGAGTCATCAAGTTGACTATAAATTCAGCTATTGGTCATTGGAGCTCCTGGAGCAAGTCTAGCGAAGGGCTGCTAAAATATTTAAGGGACTGGAGCATAACTGAAAAGAGGAATGGCTCTTATCAGAGCAACGGAATTGGGCCTGTTCAGCTCGGAGAAGGCTCAGGAAGACCCGATCGGTATATACAAGCATCTGAAAGGAGGATGACAAGAGGATGGGGCCAGACTGTCCTCAGTGGTGTGCCCAGTAATAGGATGAGAGGAAATGGGCAGAAACTGAAACACTGGAAGTTCTGACTGAACACGAGGAAAATGCTCTTTATTGTGAGGATGACTGAGCTCTAGCACAGGTTGCCCAGGGAGACTGTTGAGTCTCCTACTCTGGAGATAATTTAAAAGCTGTCTGGGTACAAGCCTGCTTAGTGTGCTCTAGGGGACTGAGAAGAGAGGTTGGTTTAGAATGATAGACTAATAGTCCGTTCCAACCTCAACCTTCCTGCAATTCTGAGATACAGTTACTTTTGTTTCTGTTTTAGAAAGACCTTCATCTTTCTAAGTAGCTAAACAAGACCGTTTTACTCAGCAATATGGTTAGTAGGATTTTTTTCTAGATAGAAGTTAAGGAAACAATGGCTTTGTGTTCATACTTAATTATCTATGAAATGGTGATATTTTTGTTTAATTGAATCGCAAGCTGTCTCAGAGCAACGTACCAATTGCTTTAAAAGTGTTGTGCTCATTTACAAATTTGAGGAATAGTGTGTTGTTTTTTCTCTTTTTGTAATCATTTCGTCTATAAAGTCAATGGCATATTTTCTTAGGAAGGACATCTTCAAACAAGAATGATCAATGCTGGACTGAGATATGGATATGAATATCTTGGCAATACACCTAGGCTGGTTATTACTCCGCTTACAGACAGATGCTACAGGTAAAAGCACTTGTTACTAAATGTTCTGTGCTTGCAAGAAACTACTTAGATGAGATATTTTAGTCCTAAAATGGGTGACTCCAAGATTATATTTTTGATGTTCTAATAAGCATAATTAGAAGTTTTTTTAATTGATTAGAATTCATCCCGTATGAATATTTTAATTTAAATTTCTAATAAATTTAATCTTTTGTGACACTATGGTTAGNATTTGTATTAATTGAAACAACTTTCAACTCATGCAGTAGTTGTTTTTTAAGCGCTTACGTTCTTTTCACTGAAGGTGTTGATTTGGAAAGCAGTAACTAAGAGATATATGTTGTTATCGACTCAGTATAAAAATAGAAGAAACTGTTTATCAAGCAGTGTATCTTAGTATGTGTTATTCAGCTATTGTAAAAAGAAATAAAAATATAATTTGTGATACTTCCAAAGAATCTAACTTTTCATATTAGCAAAAATCTCCAAAGATGTCCTTAGCTAGTAAACGTTAGGATCAGAGAAAATCTTTTTCAGAGCATATGACTAGTTAATATTGGTACTGACGTCTTATAGACAGTAGCAGTTCTGCCTACTTGCAATTTTGCCATGTGAACTCTGGATCTTGTGTATAGAAGTGTTTTATATGAGAAAAGAGATCTTTTTTTTTTTTTTTTTTACATTGAAATTTGATAGATTACCAGATAATGTGTGTCAGTATTGCTGCCATAAAAGTATACTCAAAAATTCATCAGAATCTTTTGCTGGTTCATTTTGCTTAATTATATGGGTATGATTATGTGTAGATTGTTGTTGCTCCAACAAAGTGACAGGAATCACTCTGATGAACTGGTTCTGTTTTGAAAATTATTTTCAGAGATAGTAAAAAGTGGTTTAATGCTGACTGCCTTAACTATTTTTCCAGTAAAACCAGAAACTGAAGATTATAAATTGTAATTCTGGCAATTACCAAGTAAAGAAAAGAAAATAAAGATAAATTTTGCTCAAGACATTTTCTGCAGTGCTGTGTGAGTAGACATTAATGTTTTTATCTGGTTTAATTTCTTTTTCAGGACAAACATGTGCTGACAGTGGTAACAATAGACAAGATGTTGGAAAAACTGAGGAAGTGCAATGAATTTCTGGAGATAATTCTCAAGGGACTTAATGAATACCTAGAGAAGAAGCGCCTGTTTTTCCCCAGATTCTTTTTTTTATCAAACGATGAACTCCTTGAGATTCTTTCAGAAACCAAAGATCCTACCCGGTACAGTAGTATTTAATAGATGCATTTGTGACTTATTGTGCATGCAGGCAGGCTTGTCATATTGTTTCTCTGTAGCTTTTTTTTTTTCTCACTGACAACTACGGCGTTAAGAATGTANTTGCTTTGGAAATTGAAATGTGACTTCTTCCACTTCTAGGCCACTATATAATGCTAGTATTGTGCATATAGGTCTGTCTTCTCCTAAGAATCCACCTGAAATATCAAAATGTTTTTTCTGTGCTTTACAAATTGAAACATACCATAATGATTTTATTTGTTCAGTATAGACAATGTAGATGCCATTTAAATGAGTACATTTTTAGTAGCTGATTGCAAATTTAGAGGGTTTGGGATTTAATTTAAACTCTAAATAAACTAGTAAGAACCATTGTATTAAATCAGGAGTATTTATGTTGGTATTGGCCTGAGTAGACAGCTCTGTATTATGAATATATTATAATATATTAATATTATATATAAAATGTTATGAATGGTATCTGTGTCATTCTAAACAGTGTCCTATTCCTAAGTGGAATAGTACAAAAATAGAGCTTTTCTCTCTGGCATTATTCTTCCTGTTTGTGTTAAGTGGCAGAACCACATGTCATGGCTTCAAAATTCAACATGAGAGAAATTCAAACAAATAAGCAAAACAATTTTTTTTCCTGTAAATCAATTAAAGCAAAATTCTGTGTCTTAAGTAGGAATTTTAGAACAGCTGTTACCTAATCACAAGATTATGTCTAGGCACTATAATTTACAGAAGAGACAGTACAGCGGCATTTAGGGAACATATAGCAAAAAAACCCCTATAAATTAATGAGAACTGTAGGAAAAGAGAATTAATCTTTGATTATAATTTGGGTAACTTGTCGTGCTGTAACATGTTGTTAAAAGACAGTCATTCTTGTTCATACTGTAAGCAAAATGGTTAATTTTAGCCCTGCGGAATTCCTTATGTTTCCTGTTGTCAAAGTGACCCTTGTCAGGCATAGACATGAAAGAAAAGAATCTGTAGGTTTTTTGGAGGCCTGTTTAGAGGTGAAATCTTCTTCCCCCTTGTACGATTCCAAAATGCTGACATTAAAGGTAAAACATGCAAAATGTATGTATTTGATAGCACTTTGCATATGACAGAAGAAACAGGATTCCAGTTAACGTGGTACAAGTTTTTTGTCTTTCTTTTTTCCTGAAGCAAACTTTTTAGATTTCCATAATTCTTTTTGATGATTTCTGCTATCTGGAGTGAGTTTGATTAGACCTTAGTGCCCTAAATCATGGATATATGTTCTGTCTTTGCAGATCTTTTTCTCCTTACTGAATTATTTTGGTCAGCATTGGTGTGTTAAGAATAAATGGGCACCAATCAATTAATCTGATGTCTGTCTCGTCTAGGGTTTGTTATCTTGTGGAGCGTGGGCTTGCTTTGATGAATTCAACAGAATTGATTTGGAAGTGCTTTCTGTGGTTGCTCAGCAGATTTTTACTATCCAAAGAGGTAAACTGTTATTTTAACTGTAACTTTGTTTTACGTATGACAAAGAATAGAGGTGGGAAAAAAAAAATCTGTGACGGTAGTTTTGGGGATTTTTTTCCCTCTACAGGCATTAATTCAGGATCTGATATATTAGTATTCGAAGGAACTGAATTGAAACTTAACCCTACATGTGCTGTCTTCATTACCATGAATCCTGGTTATGCTGGGCGTTCAGAGCTTCCTGACAATCTTAAGGTATTGTAACATTTGGCATTTTAATCTTTTTAATAGTTGACACAGAAAGTGAGAAAAAAAAAAAGAAGCCTTTTGTCAAATAAAAAAGATTAAGAATATTTAATATCAATTACCTTCGGGTCTTCTAAACAGTTTTTTTATATTAGACTAGTGTAAAAATAATCTCTGAAAAAGAAGTTATTAAAGAAAATTAGATTTAACAATAGAAATAAGCTAAATTTAAATACATTGGGAAATTGTTGAGTGATTTAAGGCCTATCAGTCTGTCAGGATTAAAAAAACAACCGATTAAAAAAAACACAAAGCAACAAAAGCTTAATGCTTCTTTACTATGAACCAGGAAGTTCAGAAAATAAAAGGAACACTTTATAGTTTGTAAAAAGTAAGTAATATCTTAATTCTGAATAAAAAATTGATCTCTGACTAATTTTCTTTTACTTCTGACAAAGAATCAAGATAACATCTGATGGGACTTGCAGTGTTTTTAATGTTAGAGATTTCTGTCTTCAGTAAGTTCATTATTGAGTGATTGTTACAAGAGTGCTACATCTTTTCTTACCCCTTAAATACAGTTGTCATACGTCCATAGCAAGAAAAGAAACCTGAGCACAGATATTGATAAATTGATAATGTACAACCTTGTGTAAATATTTCTCAGAACAGTTTGGGAAGTTTACTCATTAACACATACTGTAAATAGAAGGTTCAAAAACATTAATTCTATAAATGAAAATGGATAATTTGGAATACTTGTTGATAAATTATGAAAAGCAAAAAAACTTCTATCTGTTTGAAAATATTCTGATGCTTGTTTGGTTAAAATATGGTAAAATGGAAGCACTGGCTACAGCTGAACAAAGCTAGTAGATGAGTCTGAAAGCAGCCCCGTATTTATGGTACTTGAATTGCACTCCCCTGTTCCTTCTAAAGCTTGTGGCATTTTGTGTGTTGTAATTTTTTTGTTGTTAATCTTGAATGAAGAACAACTATAAGCATGAATTGTCATAATTGTAAAGTATTGCTGAATAGTTATGGAGAACTGTTAAACATGTTACAGTGTAGTCATAATAATAGCAGGTAACTTTAATTGGCTCCTGCTTTATTAAGGAAATAATGGAAAGATAGTATTTTGTGTAATTGCAGAAAAGTTGTATATAATAATGTGTAATTTTTTCTGATGTGATTTTTTTCATTTACGTATTTAATAGGCTCTCTTTCGAACGGTAGCTATGATGGTTCCTGATTATGCCATGATTGCAGAGATAGTTCTGTATTCTTGTGGTTTTGTTTCTGCACGACCTCTGTCTGTAAAAATCGTAGCTACGTACCGTCTGTGTTCTGAGCAGTTGTCGTCCCAGCACCATTATGATTATGGAATGAGAGCTGTGAAGTCAGTACTTACTGCTGCTGGCAACCTGAAGGTAAATGATTTCTTTAATTTTTTTTGTTACCCGGAAACTTACTCAGTAGTACAGCTCTTTCATAATAAAATGTACATGATTCTGTATAATGACAAGTACACACTCAGTGATGCACATTAAGATGAAAAGGGTTTTAGGGTGCAAGCCAAGAGAATGCAAGAAGTTCACGGGCTGATCACCAACCATCTCTGTATGGCAAGCCCATTAAATGTGCTGATTATCTTTCAAGAATTCTAGTTCAGTGCAGATTTAGTGAATTGTATTTGGCATGTTTGCCACTGCTTTGCGTTATTTTCTTTACACACTTAGATGCTTCTGCTATGATATGTTAACACCTTCCAATAGCTCCCTGGCTAACCTGCCAAATGTGACTCCAATTTCTCTCCACTCTTTAAGGAAAACTGTTTAGGATACAGTATTTTATTTTGATGTGCATTGTGAATGAATGACATCAAAGCCCCCTCCCCCCAAAATAAAACAACAAACCGAAGCAAAAAAGCAAACAAACTGTATATCATGGCAAAAAGATGCATGTATCCTGCTGGTGGACATATCTCTGTGCAAGCTTTTAGACTTTCCACTTTGAAGGCAAAAGGTTTACCTCAAAGCAGGGAAAATTGTTCTTTTTATGAAGAAAATAAATACATATTATAAAGCAAGAATTCAATAGTTTAGGAAAAAATACAGTTCATAATAATACCCATAGCTGGGCATAAAATAAAGTTCAGTTGACTTGAATATAGAAAGCCACTGTAAACACCCTGATTATAAACATACATCCAGAATGTATCTTACTGTTTGTGGACCTGAACTTGCCAGAAATAATTACACAGATGCACAACAGGAACTGTTCTGTAAAATAGGCATTTAACATTGGCTTTCCGAAACTAAAAAAATAACGCAACACTATTTAATATCTTTTTTAGCTGAAATATCCATTGGAAGATGAAGAAATTTTGCTACTTAGATCCATCACAGATGTCAACCTGCCTAAATTCTTGTCTCACGATTTACCGCTTTTTGAGGTAAAAAAAAAAACAACAAAAAACATATTTTCAGTAATGTTCAAAAAAACTTGTTAAAAATGCTAATATTACATAACAGATTTGGCAGAGTAATAGTCCAAATCTGGCTCCCCTAATTATTTTTGAACAGTCTTACCTGTTCCTTCATAGCAAATACATTGACCATATCTATGGGTCTACTGTTCATATTTCTGTTAGCTAGTTTCTGGTTATTGAGAGAGAAAGGAAAAAGCTTTTTCCGCTTCCTAAAAGCAAGTTTTGTAAACTAGTTTGATAGAAGCCGATCAATTAATCTTTACTACATACACACGTAAACATGAAAAAGGCTCATGAAATAAATATCAATAATAAATTAAGAAGTTTTGGCTCAGACAAGGTTATGTGACATAATTATTTTTATCAAAATAAATATAAGTTTGCCTAAATTTTAAAGGACAAAGGGTTGATTGCACGAGTTTCAAACCAAATGACACTGGAAGTAAGTCTACTTTTCAATTAATTGTTTGAATAGGGTATTACCTCTGATTTGTTTCCTGGTGTGAGGCTGCCAAAACCAGACTACAGTGACCTATTGGAAGCCATCAAAACAAACTGTGTTGCTATGAATTTGCAAATGACTGATGTATTTACTATGAAGATCCTGCAGATATATGAGATGATGATTGTACGTCACGGCTTTATGATAGTTGGAGAGCCTTTTGGTGGAAAAACTTGTGCATATCGAGTTCTGGCAGGAGCGCTGGGGGACGTATGCAAGAAGGTATCTAGACACGTTTTATAAATATTTCTTGTGAAATCTATTTTCAAACAAATTTTATTAAAATATTTTTGTATTTGTCTTTTGTATTTCCCTAGGGATCTCTAGGGAAGCGTAAGGGAAAACTGAAAAGAATTTGATTGAGAAGCCGTACTTTCAAACTTACATAAGATTCATTCCTATAGTGGTTTTTACCCACCTAATCTATGATTTGTGCAATTTTACGTCATCTTTAATCACAAGGGGACAAGAAAAGAATCAGTTGAAGTTAATAAAAAGTAAAATTAGATACCTTTGCATGGTTTAAGTAAAAACAAAACACAACAACAACAAAAACCAAAACCTCTTTGTAGTGGTGTTTTGATGTCAATCTCAGAAATTTACTAAAACAGTCATACTTATTGCTTTGTTAAACATGGGATAAATGAGACAAAGAAGGGCTTGACCTGTTTTCATCCCTGCAAGTGTAAGTATAGTTCTTGGGTATCTGACTGACTGCCTTATGTCCTATTCACTAACATTTAAATTAAATAAAATGCATTTTTATGTAGCAAGCCACTGTTCAGTACTAAAATTATACTTCCAGCTACATGTGATAAAGTTGGGAGAATTGTCTTTATGCACGTGTAAACCATCTTCGAAATGTAATATTTACGATATCTTTCATTCTCTAACCTGATGAAAGTTTTATGAAGATTTAATATATATGTAAAATTCAAAATAAAACATATGATATAACAAATGTTTAATGTTAACACTTTTGTACCTACAGGGGCTGATGGAAGAAAACAAAGTTCAGATCACAGTTTTAAATCCCAAATCCATAACAATGGGTCAGCTATACGGACAGTTTGATCCAGTTTCACATGAATGGTCAGATGGCATCCTAGCAGTGAGTTTCAGAGCATTTGCTTCTTCCCAAGTAAGTGCTAACAGGATTAAAATATTCTTGGAAATGTCCTTTCAATACATGCATCTAGGAGTTCAGTTCTATGCTGTGTTCACAATGATTGTAGGATTCATACGCTTAATTGTTTGAATGCAGAGACTACGGATTGTTTTAGTTCTGCTTTGCTCTGTGCATGTGACTTTCTGGGTGCTGGTAAATTAAGGTTTGTGTTTCAGAAGCCTTTATGTAAAAACAAATTTTGTTGTTGTTCTTTGCATCTATTAGAGATAAATGAATATTTAATCTTTATACTACATCTTACTTCCTTATTTTGTCTGGTTTGGAATAAAATCTCAGATATTTATGTATATGGTAATTTTGATGTTAGTTTTGATGTTAATTTTGGATGTAACTGCTTCCTGAGTGTGGCTTATGCCTGAACTTCCGTTATAGTCCATTGAAACATTTTGACTGAGTATAATAAAAGAAGGCTGAGAGAGACGGGGCTGTTCAACCTGGAGAAGAGAAGGCTCCAGGGAGACTTGAGAGTGGCCTTCCAGGATCCAAAGAGGCGGCTTTAAGAAGGAAGGGGACAGACTCTCTAGCAGGGTCTGTTGAGATAGTATATGGGGAAATGGTCTCAAGCTAAAAGAGAGGAGATTTAGACTGGATATAAGGAAGAAGGTTTTTACAGTGAGGGTGGTGAGGCACTGGAAGAAGTTGCCCAGAGAGGTGATGGATGCCCCATACTTGGAGACACTCAAGGGTCAGTCTGAACCAGTCTCTGAGCACCCTGACCTAGTAGTGTATGTGTCCCTCTTCATTGCAGGGGAGTTGGAGTAATTGAACATTGAAGGGTCACTTCCTATTCAAACAATTCTGTGATTCTACATATCTACCTGACAATTACTTGAGTTTTTGCTAGTGACTGTAGCATCTGACACTTAATCGCTATAAACTTCAGTGAGCTAATAGTGTTTTGAAGTTAACTGATGTGAAGTTCGCTGTCTCTAATAGTGTTTACAGAACCGCAAAAGCGATTTATATTTTGTTGCATAAGAAATACTATGAATACCTCTGACTATTTAATTATCTGCTAGAATACCATATTCCTTAAGTTAGGCCTATTGAATTCCATGGTGAATGTGGAGTATGTACTACTGATGGTTTGTATTTGTTGTGTTAATAGTTCCATTTTGTCCTAAGTATTTGAATGCGATGTAGTTTAACTGAAGCAATATACTGCTTTGCAAGTATAACTGAAAGTTTCTAGTAAAAAATTTTAATCCTCTGTAGCTATCTACAGTATATGCTTCAAAGTAATACACCTAAATATCTCAGAAACCGTTTATGAGTACAGCTCTGTACTTAGAATGTTTTTGGGTTTTTTTTGGTAGAAAAAATTTTAGTGCTAAAATCTTTCTTTTGCAGTGAACATAATAATAAAAAAAAAAAGTCTGTGGGTTTATTTTTAAATTCTTTTTAAATTTTTAAAATTTCTTTATTTTCTTTTAACCAGACCCCGGATAGGAAATGGCTAGTTTTTGATGGACCGGTGGATGCAGTATGGATTGAGAATATGAATACTGTGCTTGATGATAATAAAAAGTTGTGCCTTATGAGCGGAGAGATCATCACAATGTCACAGCAAATGAGCCTTATTTTTGAACCAATGGATTTAGAAGTTGCTTCTCCTGCTACTGTAAGTACTGTATTTCAATTACTGATTACAATTATCTTTCATTATTGAGGGTAAAGTGAAGATCTCTATTTTTTTTTTCACTAAATATACCTAACTGTGAAAAATAATTATTTGTTTGACGTTTGTTTAATGTGAAAGACATTACATCTTCGTTTTCTTCTTCAAATTTTTCGTAATCTCACAGTATGATGTGAGAGATTATGTGTGTTCTTCCAAGGACCCTATAACTATTTGGAGCCTGATCCTTGCAAATGATTGACAACAAAAAGTAATAAATGTGCAGAACTTTAATCTGACAGATTCTGTATCAGAATCAGTGGTCACTGTATTTATGGTAGTTGTCGATCTCTGTCATACCTGTTTTTTTTCTGATCGCGTTTTGTGGAAAGCAAAATTTTCCTTCTGAGTATAAGTTCAGGTAATAATATAAAGAGAACAAAATACATACCTGCATAGTCATACTGGGAAGGAGAGTTTTTACTTCAAACTGATACAAAATTTAATTTTAAATTAAGTGCTGGGCAACCAAGTGGTCGGTTTACTGCCTTTTCGACCTAAAGGTTGGGAACTAATTCTGTTGAAGAGGAAAATATCATTAAGATGATGTCTTCGGTTTGCTCAAGGATAAAGATTGGTTTGATCTTGACCATACATCTCATGGCTAACAGAACCTCGCTGTACGTTTCATACCATCTTAGAATCATAGAATTATAGAACTAAAAGGGTTTGAAAAGACCTCCAAGGTCACCCAGTCCAACTGTCCACCCATCACCGATATTTCCCACTAAACCACATCCCTCGGTACAACACCTACATGTTTCTTGAATGCCTCCAGGGATGGTGACTCCACCACCTTCCCATTATCTTCTCATAATCCTAGAAGTTGTATATTGTAATGTTTAATATTACTTTCTTTTAGTTAGAAAAAAAAACTTTGGAGATCACACAATATAACACATACCTGTTCATCTACTTCTAGGTTTCAAGGTGTGGTATGATCTATATGGAGCCCCATATGTTAGGCTGGAGACCATTAATGATGTCTTGGCTAAATACAATGCATTCGGGAATCAGCTCTGCTCATAAAGAATTTATAGTAGGCCTGTTTGATGCAATGGCTCCTGTCTGTCTTGAGTTTATTAGGAAACACACAAAGGTGAGGTAAAGAGCTTTTCTGAAAAACAAAGAGCATATGAACTATTTTTACTTCTGAGGAATAAATCATTTTAGCAGGACAACATCAATTTATTTTTATTTTTCATAACTGCTGTTAAGATTGAAGGCTTGTGAGCAAGATGTTCACAGGATTAACCTGCTTCTGAGTGTATTTCAGGCATAAGAACACAAAAGTGAAAAACAACAAACAAAACAAAACCAAAAAACCCAACCAGTCTAACTTCAATGAGTAAAATATACCTGCAATCAAGAGTATTTCTTCTTTCTTTTCAGGAACTATCTCCTACTTCAGATACAAACTTAATTCAGTCGCTAATGAATCTGATGGACTGCATGATGGATGAATTTGCAGATGAAGCCAAAGTTAAAGCTATGAATGACCATGACATTTTTTCTTGGCTTGAGGTAGGCAGCATGTTCAACGTAAAGAATAGGCACCTTCAATTTGGGATTTATTGGGCTGGATTTCACGGGCAATAATACCTATATTCAGTCATTATAATAGGTATTTTGTAAAGTCCAATTAAGAAAATACACACTTATTATACCGGTAATAGTAATGACAGGGTTAAGAAGCATATCACTTTACAGGGTAGTCCTCTGAGTAACGGAAATATAATTTCGGTTGTTTTGGAATATAAACCAGTTTATGCTTGAATTTTCTCAAAATGAGGGCTTTGCAATGAGTAGGTCAGGGATTTTGCTGCGCAGCAAAGGAGATCAGATGCTGATAGTCAGCATAAGTGGTGTTCTGTTCTACTAGAAGCATGGTCCCAAGCTTTATACATAAAATTAAGTTGGTCAAGCATTATTCTGTTGTGATCTCTGGCAAAAAATATTTTGGCTTAGTGAATAAGAGATTTGTAATTTACAGTTATTGATTTTGTTTCTTCTCCAACTGTAGGGTATTTTTTTATTTTCATTGACATGGTCAGTAGGAGCTAGCTGTAAGGAGGATGATCGTCTGAAATTTGACAAAGTTGTTCGAGAAATGCTTAAAGGACCAATTAGTGAGGAGACAAGAGAGCGGTATAAATTGTTGAGTGGTACTGATCAACATGCTTCAAAGGCATTCACAGTGCCGTTTCCAACAGAAGGAACCATTTATGATTATCGGTTTGTCAAAAAGGTGAGGTTTGCAAAAGAAGGTGTAGCCCCTCAAGGGTTACACTGTCAAGTAATTTTTAATGAATATTAGAAGGTGTGTATAGTTATTCTTTTCTTTTTTCTTTGTTCTTCTGTATGCTTCTGTCACAGAATAGGTGGGATGTTCTTCCTTATAAGCCAGTGTAAGGTCCAATGTTCTGTCTGTGACTTAGAGTACCAAGGCCTGTCTTTTTAGCTACCGTAGTAATTTTTATATATATATATATATTTATATTGATACTAATATATAAAAAGCACCTATCACCTGATTGATAAACATTCTTTGGAACCGTTCTGATGGCAGCGGTAAGAACAGGAGTCAGCCTGTTATACAATAGTAATTGCCTGTTGTAATTGCCAGTTGTAGAGAATTAGCAGAAAATCTACTTCTGTGCATTCTCATCTGTCCCTTTTCCCTGAGATTAAGACGTGAATCTGTGATATGTCTCTCCCAGATGAGAATTGAATAAACTTTATCTAGTATGTTCCAGAAACTCCAAAATAAAATAAATGTACCCATTTTGAGTTTGTCAGTCCTGTAAATTCCTGTTGCTGTACGATGAGAATTACAGTCAGAAATGTCTCGATTTCAGTTTATGCACGATACCTGCATATTGCTGAGGAAAGTGAGATTTCAATCAGCTGTGAAAGCTTTATGTCTTCTGATAATAATCTATAAAAACATATTCTTCCTTACTTAAGGAGAGAGAAATCTTCAGGAATTTCATATGACTTCTACGTCAAGATTGATATTTTGGGGGGTGGGATAGAACATAAAGTGTTTTTTAGGGCTATTTACAATTATATTATCTCCTTACATTAATTTTCTTTTCNTTAAAGACTCCTGTAGTAGAGTGATCTAAAGGAAGAAGTTTGGCTGTGGCACTTCAGCACTAAAATTGATTTGTCCACAATTTCCATAGTTTTGAGGTGTTTATAATGAGTAAGGAGTCTGTGAAAGTAATGACTTTTTGTGATTGAATTTATACAGTAATTTATTTTATGTACAAATTTTTTATTGTATTTAATTATATGTATACATATGTAATATATGCATATATATAATATATACATATAATACGTATTATATGTAATTAAATATGTATTTATATATACATATATATGTATATATGTATTATATACGTAATATGTTTATTGATATGAACGTTAAGGTAAAAAACTTGTCTTTCAGTAATTCCTAAATTCAGTAATTCAGTAATCGCACACTTGAGGCACTGGCACAATGTCTCTATGTAAGCAGTCTGAATTGGCAGTGCTCCTCTGTACCCTAGTTAAATAAAAATATTTATATTATGTGTACATATATATATTTATAGTAACAAAACCTGTGAAATTATTTTTAATACTTCTTAAAATTAGCTGATAACTCTATCCATTAATTCATAGAACTTTGATATTTCTATTTGCATTGGTTTTATTCTGATCCTTCCTCTCTATTATTAATATTTGACTTTCATATAAATTAAAATAGGGAGCAGGAATTTGGGAACCTTGGGTGGAAACCCTCAAATCAGCTCCTCCTATACCTCAGGATGTGACGTTTAATGAAATAATAGTGCCAACTCTGGATACAGTTCGATATATGTCTTTGATGGAGTTGTTGACAGTGCATCAGAAGCCTTCTATGTTTGTGGGGCCAACAGGAACCGGAAAAAGTACCTATATAACGGTAAGTACTTTTAAAACAGGTGTTAGAGATTATTGAAAGGGGTTAGATGAGGAGTGAGTTGATGATATTGTATATAAAAAGAGAGTGAGACATGAATTTTTTGCATGATTTTATGAAATTAAATTATGGGCAACCAAAAAAGCAGTTATGTAGGTGTGGTATTTTTTTCTTATTTCATCTTTATTTTTCTTCACATTTACAGACTAGATTCTTAAGGAGCCCTTAAATATCCGTTGAAAAAGCCACTAATACCATGTAAACGAGACTCTTCAATTTGATTCCTCTATTGATTTACGTTGTGTTATGATCATACGCCACACATAGTGGCACGGTCCACAGAGACACTGATGTATAAAAGACTAATCACTAATTCATCCAGTCAAAACAACAAAAAATAAATATTTATGTTCTAGAGTTAGAAGCAAAAATGTGAGCTGCTGCTATCGGGGAAAAGTTTAGGAGATAATAGCCTGTATTCACATTCCATTATGGCAATTGCATGGATTGGTAAACAGTGGAGAACAAGAATTTTGTCACTGAAAGAAATCTGAAGGCAAAAACTAAGAAGTATTAATAAAGAATTCTTTATAGAAACAGACGGTAGTGGGAAGGGAAATCAGCTTGTCAAAATTGTCCCAGGCAGTTTTCTTGAAAAAATCAGTTGGCTGTATCTGTTCATTACAATAAAAAACATCCTCATGTTAAAAAGTAAAAATTAAGAAAATATATCAAAAAAAATCATGTTCTTTTTATAGAATGCCAAATACTCTTTATATCCTTGTCCATGAGAGAAAATGGAAAAGAAATACAAATAATGCTGACGATCAGATAAGACTGACTGAAGTTTTTGGTGGAATGCAATTTCTGCTATTTCCAAAACAAAACGTTTTTGGCAAAATGTTAATACTTGTTCTAGTTTCAGCATTTTTAAGCTAAAGAAAGAAGAAAAAGGATAGTTTTTTTTCAAAGTATTTTAACAACAGTAGGTATGACGTAGTTAAGAATTCTACTGTATGACATTAAGAAGTTTAGATAAACTTAATCTTCAGATAGATCAGGCAGATACTGCAGGTTAAACCCTGATGCTATCGATCTTTCTGGGAGACTATTAAAGCCTAATAAGTAATGGAACTGTAGCAATATAATGGTCCTGCTGTTGAGGAAATTAGGGAAATTTCCACATCAGCTTTTTTCATTGCATTCCATCTAGATCCATGGTAAAGTATACTTGATTTTTGAGGAAAAAAAAGTGTTTAACTCAGTGGAGATATAACAAAGTCATTGCTGCATTTTTAACTGAGGTTCTCTAAATAATTCATAAGAGAGAAGCCATTCCTCCATCATGTCTTTTTGAGGAGAGTTTTGCTTTTGTTGATGCATGCCATCAGCACAAAACCTGTGTACAATCGTTTTGCAGAGAGCAAGTCTTGAAAGTTATATAGCAGATAAATAAGTTTCATGTTTTTGAAGCTGTTATTTTCTCTTACTTTTGTATCATTAAATTAACTATATTAAATTAAGTTACCGAGTAAGTATTATGTAACTGACTTCAGTTTTTAAGTTACTATTCTGAAATAATTAAAAAAAAAAAAAGAGAGATTGAGCACAGCAAGATTTGCTCACAGAAAATGTTCCAGAAATACAGACAACATAAATACAATAAATTACAAACGAAACATTTATTTATAATGAAATATATGGTAAGTTTTTACTGCCCAGTTCGTTTTGGGAGTAGTAGTTAAGAATGTAGTATTTCTTCGGAGTTCAGTATTGATAAAAAGACTGAAAGAAATATGATCATTGAGTTACATTGCTCTCCAGTTTTTGTATATTATCACTGTTATGCTTTCATGCAGAAGTTCATTGTTTTCATTCAAAAGTAGAAATTAAATGTTCTTTCTGCTAAAAAGATTGTGAGGTCCAAAAACTCCAACATCTGTTGATAAGAGATCAAGCAAGTCACTAGAAATATTAATTTATATGCAATAATGCTCTCTCGCAATGTCTGAAAGGATGACTTCCAACCCTGTGATTTTACCTATGTGTGGGTAAGAAATGAGTCCCATTCAGTTATACTTAAAAGGGTGACTTTGATCCACATTTCCTCTGGAGGTTTCATTTAAAGTAATAAAAAATAGACTTTGGAAGGTAGCTAGCATTATAAAATAAGATCAACCTTGACCATAAAACTTATTTTTACATTTTTTTCTTGTTCCCATTGAAGGAAATATTCCTGGGTACTCTTCAAAATTAAGCATAAGTATTTTGACCTCTACCTGCTTCAGCATTTTTTGGTTTTATAAATCAACTCCTAATAACGTGATGAAGTGTTTTGCTTGTGCAAAATACTGAATTTGTATAATATACTGGGCATGTTTTGGTTGTGGATTTTTTTTTTAGAATCTGTAAAGATGTCTATAATGTGAAGTAGAAATTTTTCGCTAACAAATTAAGTTCACTATTATTTTAAATATTGGTTTTTCTGATGAAATATGATTGAAGTGTTATCTTAGAGATGCATTACTACTTTGTCATTGTAAATGTAATAAAAATGGAACAAAAATTTTTTGTTTAATTGCTATTTGCTAGACGGCTTTAAAATTAGTCTACATATGTATTCTAACTTTCTCCTCAATTCTTCCAGAATTTCCTTTTAAATAATTTGAATAAAGAAGTCTATAAGCCACTGCTCATTAACTTTTCAGCACAAACTACGGCAGCTCAGACTCAGAATATTATAATGTCAAAGCTGGATAAAAGGAGAAAAGGAATTTTTGGGCCTCCTCTTGGGAAAAGAATGGTAAGTGATATATTTCTGTATGCAAGTGTTTAAATGCAAACAAATATATGGTTGTGTTATTTTTGCAACTGATTGCAACCGATATCAAGAAAGGCTAATAAAGCCCTACTTCTAATTTTTCTCATTTACATGCATGTTTCCAATCTTATTTCTCTCTTTCACTAGTAATATGCATCTCATTTTAATCAACTGAAAAAATGGTATGATACAGATATATAATATGAACAGCAGTGAACAGCGTATCACTGTACTAACCCTCCATATTTTGTGATACTGTGCTTTAGATAAGAGTTCTATATGGGTAAGGTGCTGCTGACAGCATATAACTCTTGAGTGTTGTGGTTTCTGAGTTTTATATAAATCTAATACTGAAATTACCACGGGTTTGTCAGTGGCTGTAGATCTGGATTTTTTATGTTACGGGGACAGTAAGAAGCTTGTTCACCCTTGTTGCTTATTTGCATGGGCATCTGTGAAGAGATACTCAGACAGAACTCTGGAGTAAAAAAAATGGATATAGAAACCCAGATAGGTTTCCATTCAAAGCCGTCTCAGTTTGTTGCTCAGATTACAATTCTAAATAAGAAAAAGGCCCGTGAGTTAACCTCTTTTCCTTGTGACCAAATTTCTTCTCCGTATCAATTAAAGAAGGAGAAGAAAGAGGTATGAAAGGCATAAATCCATTTCTGGAACTTGCATTATTTGAATTAGGTTAACTGTGTGAAGATGTTTCCAGTGGCATATGCTTTATGAAATTTTCATGGCTCTTCTTGACTCTTGAATTTTTACAGGAAAAGGCATGTAAGTGGCACGGAAGAATTAAGTAGCAAGTACTATTTTGCCCTGTTTTATTAAATGCTCACAGATACAAGAAAAGAAATGCAGATTCTCTCTCCCCTATAAGTATGTTCTGGAATGTCTTTAGAATTGGCACGGCTTCTTTTGTAGCTGTTTGTTTTTATTTAACCTGGCAGCAAATCCAGTAAGAACTTTGTCATGATTCTCAAAAGACTGTACTTGTGTGCTATTCCAATTCAGCAAAAACAGTAAATACAAAATTCCTTTGTTTTCCTTTTTCAGGTTGTATTTGTAGATGATGTTAACATGCCAGCCCGAGAGGTCTATGGTGCTCAACCTCCTGTTGAATTACTACGACAGTGGTTAGATCACTGGAATTGGTATGACCTTAAAGACTGCTCAATGATTAAACTTGTAGATATTCAGATTGTTTGTGCAATGGGACCACCAGGTAAGAGATGTGTACTATGCATTTTTTTTTCCCGTTTCCTTGGTTTCCAAATGCTAAATGCTTATTGCTTTAGTTTTGGCCTTTATGGCTACGGATAGGACTCAGGGAATGCTTTACTTATAGGAAACATGAAGAGCAGTCGAATTAAAGTTGTTGAGGAGCAGCAAAGTGACTACACAAGCCTAGCAAGAGGAAATGTTGCTTTACAGGAAGACAAGAGTGTATCTGAACAGTATTTTTGAAATCTTTTGGGCTAATGAAGCCTTGTTTGAAACTTTTTTTAAAAAAGCACTAAGTGGAGGTCTGCAGTAGATAAACCTTACTTTACTTGGCAAAAAAATGAAGTATTCACATGATGTCAGGAGATCATCTTTCTCATAGCCTGTGTACATGTAGACTATGTATATGTAGTGTGCTCCAACAGTAATGCCTCCTATTTATTTACATGGAAAATACAACAGATGCAAAGAGCACAGTAGCACTGATATAGGAAATTCTCAGGAACAAAACATTGCTGTTCAACACAATCACCACCATTATCTATGCATTTTTGCCAGCACTGAGCAAAGAGCCTGTATGCTATGCTCATAAAAAAATATCTGCATCAGCAGAGGTGACAGGCTGTCACCGCTGCTGAAACGCACCACCCGCCACTTCATTGTGCTCACATCCACTGTTTGGTTACCATAAATGTTCTGTAAGCATCAATGGATGTCAATAGGTGCAATTTTTTTTCTGCATGGAGGAGTTTGGTGACATACCGTTGCTTCGTATGCTCTTCCACATCAGATGCCACTGTCAGACTGCCTCTCTGCTGCCATCTGTCGCATGGCAACAACATGGAATGGAATACTGGTTGGCAGATTCAGCCTCTACTGCTATACCACCAATATCTGCCTCTGCTGTTGTGGGCTAACGTAATAAAATGGGAGACATTACTTCCAGAAAAGTCCTTTAGCTGCAGTTGGGCACTCTGCCAACTCCCCCCACCCTCTTCAGGTTTTTTTTACATCATGTCATATGGTATGGAATATCCTGTGGCCAGTTTAGGTCAGCTATCCTGGTTCTGTCCCCTCCCAACTTCTTCTGTGCCTGCAGGTCCCCTCTCTAGTAGGACGGTATGTGAAGCTGCGAAACTGAAATGTCCTTGGCTCTGTGCAGCACTGTTCAGCAACAACTAAAACACTGATATGTTATCAACATTTTTTTTTTCTCCTGAAGCCAAAAAATAGCATTATACCAGACACTATGAGGAAAAAGAGAAAATCGAATCCCAGCTGAAACCAAGACAGCAGTGTTCATCCACAGTTCAAAGCACTCTATATAAACGATCAGTCTGTGGAGCTGAACGGAGGGAAACTGTGAAAGAAAAGCCCAACTTAATTGCACATCTTATTTTTTAAAAATTATTTTTTACTTTGGCCAAATCTTGGAGGCACTTTTTCTGTAAAACCTCCCTTTGTTCCTATCTCAGGCTTTTTTACATGGGGATGCTTTCAAAATCAAGAATATACATGTAAAGTTTATGATGAAAACTTTCTTCTAAGTGTGGTTAAAATAACTTCAAGTCTATCTATCTATAACTTGACCACTTCAGTCTTTATTTTGCAAGCTATCTATTACAAGAGAACACCATGCATATTTTTACTGTCTTGTTGCTTTCAGTAAGTTTAAGACATGATGCAGTACTTTTTGCTGTGGCACTGCTAGTTGAATGAAAGATGAATATTGAAAAAATATTGCTAGGCTTTTTACTTTTAGGCTGTTTTACTCTATTTGTTTCTGTTATTTACAACGGTAGTGCTTTCTAATACTTAGGTGGTGGTCGAAACCCAATAACACCACGATTCTTGCGACACTTCAATAAAATTACCATTAATGAGTTTGATGATGAATCCATGTACACAATATTTTCTAGAATCTTAGACTGGCACCTGACTATATGGTAAGAGACCTTTTTGTATGAAGAAAAATCAAAATAATTTAATTACGTTACTGGGAAATTTGAAAGATATGTCTGTAGGAAGTTTCTATTGTAAAGAAATGAACATCTTTTATATCCTGTGCTTTTTGTGGTATTCATTACTCCAAATGAACTAATGATCGTGCTTAAAATAGTGAAGAAGTTATTCTTCCGAAGTTTCCAACAAAGTTCTAGATTAGCTGAGGCTGATTAAGTTTGTTGAGATATTTCGATGTATAAATAGAATTTGATTAATCTGTTCAAAGAACGGAACCAGAATCTATTCTCAAATTTTCTGTGGTTTGAGAAGGTTTATTCTTTCTTCAGCCTTTCTCTGCTGCATAATTTTAAATTGCATTAGTAGATTTTTAAAATATTTTTATTGATTCAACTTCCGTTATTCTATCCATTCTAAGTCTCAGAAAATTGTAATATCCTGTTTCTAGACTAGGTGTATGCTTGACCCTTTGAGAGGGAGATAAAAGGAAGACAGCAAGGGCTATTAGACCAACTTTTCTGTTGCTGTTGTTAGTTGTAAAAATGTAGGGGGGGGAAGGGTATAATTGCTTATGTCTGATGTGGGCGATTTTTCCAGCGTTCCATGGTTGCTAGATTTGATTCATGGACAAGGTTAATCTTTTAATCTAGTGAGGGAACTAATATTTTTAAAACTGCCCATGAGGAAGTATAACGATGTTCTGTGCTGGTGAGACCTCACCTGGAGTACTGTGTCCAGATGTAGAGTCCTCAGTATGGGAGAGATGTGGGCCTGTTGGAGCACATCCACGGGAGTGCAACAGAAATGATCTGAGGGATGGAACACCTCCCCAGTGAAGACAGATTGAGAGAGCTGGGACTGTTGGCCTGGAGAAAAGAAGGTTCCTCGGCGAGACCTAATAGTGGCATTCCAAGATCTGAATGGGGGCTCTAAGAAGGGGACAGACTCTTCAGCAGAGTCTGTTGAGACAGTACAAGGGGAAATGGCTTCAAACTAAAAGAGGGGAGATTTTGACTGGGTTTTTACAATGAGGTTGGTGAGGCACTGGAAGGGGTTGCCCAGAGAGGTGATGGATGCCCCATCCTTGGAGACGCTCAAGGTCAGTCTGAACCAGGCTCTGAGCACCCTGATCTAGTGTAAGTGTCCCTGTTCATTGCAGAGGAGTTGGACTAGATGACCCCTGAGGGTCCCTTGCAGCTCAAATAATGATTTTTATGATTATGTAAGTAAAGAATTTTAAAACTGGCATGGACTCAGGAGTAAATCTAAGTGTGCATATATTGTACTGTTTACAAATTACCACCTTTTATACCTTCTCAGTTATAGCTTTCCACCGCAATATGTTGAATTGATTCCGCAAATTATTAATGGAACCATGCGTATGTATAAAGAAGCTATGAAGAATCTACTTCCTACTCCAGCCAAATCACACTATTTGTTCAATCTCCGTGATTTTTCACGTGTTATTCAAGGTGTTTGCTTGTCAAGGCCTGAAACAACAGAATCTACAGGAATGATAAAACGTCTCTGGGTTCATGAGGTAAATCACATAATGCTAAGAAATTATATTTAAAATGCAGACTTGACTGTTTTTGTGATACCATTTCCTACTGCCTAGCAGCTGTAAATTGCTATCGCATTCATGAGACAAGGTTTTCTATATTCTGTATAGGCAGACTTATTCAAGTATGTCCAGGTGAAGACTGGTGACGGGTAGTGTCCCCCAGGGATCACTCTTGGGACTGGTGCTCATCAACGTCTTTATCTGTGCACCCTTAGCAAGTTTACAGACAACATCAATCTGAGTGGTGCAGTTGATATTACAGAAGGAAGGGATGTCACCCAGAGGCACCTAGACAGGTGTGAAGAGGGGGCTCATGGAAGTTTAATGAGGTTTAACAAGGCCAAGTGCAGGATGTTGCATTTGGGTTAGGGAAGCCCCAGATGTATGTACAGACTGGGAGAAGAACTTGGTGAGAGCAGCCCTGCCAAGAAGAACTTAGCAGTAGTGCTATGTGTGTTCTTGTAGCCCAGAAGGCCAAAAGAAGGGTGGCCAGCAGAGCAAGAGAGGTCACTGTCCTCCTCTACTCTGTCCTTGTGAGGCCCCATCTGGAGTATTGCGTCCAAGTGTGGAGTCCTCACCTCAGAGTAGATGTGGAGCTTCTAGAATGGGTCTAGAGGATGGCCACAAATATAATCAGAAGGCTGGAGCACCTCTTCTATGAAGACGGGCTGAGGGATTTTAGCTTATGCAGCCTGAATAAGAGAAGACTGTGGGGAGACGTCATTGCAGCCTTCCAGTATTTAGAGGGAGCTTATAAACAAGAGGGAGATCAACTTTTTGCATGGATAGACAGTGATAAGACAAGGGAGAATGGTTTAAACAAGAAGAGGGGAGATTTAGATTAAATGTCAGGGGGAAATTTTTCACTGAGAGTGTGGTGAAGTGCTGGAACAGGTTGCCCAGAGAAGTTGTGGATGCTCCATCCCTGAAGGTTTTCAAGGCCAAGTTGGATGGGACCCTGGACAACCTGATCTAGTGCCTGATTTAGTGGTTGGAAACCCTGCCCCCCTGTGGTGTGGAGGTTGGAACTTTGAGGTCCCTTCCAACCCAAACCATTCTGTGGTTCTCTGCAAATATGAATCACATCTCTGTAAACAAGTTGACTGTTGATCCACTTTCGTGTGATTATGTGGCCTCTGGTTGCTGCTTTGAATGCTTACGTAGTCCTTTCCATTTCTTCTCTCCTTCCTCCCCACAAAAAAGACAAATTAGGTGTGAAAAGAACAGCAAGTAGTCCTGGATCTCTGAAAATTTGAATGATCTAAAGTTTGATCCCTATTTTATTACTATTATTGTTTTTTTCTTCTGGTCATCCTTTAGAAGAAACTCCCAGTCTTTCTGCCTTCAACAAATGTTTCCCATCAGTCATAGTAGGATGGACACCTTAGAGGAGCTCAAGTGAAACATCCCTTCTTTCTTTTTTAATTTTTCCTCTGGAATTAAAGGAAAGAGAGGTTGTTTATAATTGTTGCTTTTAAAATATTTGGCAGTAATGATGGAAGACATCTTTGGTATTCAGCCCATCAACCGCTCTTCCTCAAAGCAGGACCACATAAAGGAAGGAGCAATAGCAAATTTTGAAGAAGCTGTTAGAGAAGCTTCTTACAGTTCTCTAAGTACAAATACGACCCACTCCAGGCAATCCATTCCTGTTCTTCACCATCTTTTTCATTACAAAGATTTACTATTATCCAGCCCGTGGTCTTCTTTCCTGAAATACAAGCCTGTAACTTGTCCTATCTTCTGTAACAGAAAGATCAGAATGCTCCCTTCCTCTGCAACAGCCTTTTTTACATTTATATATTAATAAACAAATAGTATTTATTAGAATATGCATAGCAAATGCGCATATATATATATATATGTATATATATATTTCCACACAGATCTCTACTTAATTCCAAGGTGATAATACTGGGCTTGACTGTTCCAATTGATTCTAAAGATCTATTTTTTTATATATATATTGAAGTTTAAGATTATTTATATTCTGAATTTTTTTTTCTGATTTGTATTTGGTTTATCTTTATTAAAATAAATATAAATTCAACAGCAGAAACAACTACTAAAATTTAACTATTTTGATCATACAGGTCCTTAGAGTATATTATGATCGCTTGGTGGATAATCCTGATAGGGCTTGGCTGGTTGGATTTATCCAAGAAGTTGTGAATGAAGACTTGCACGAAGACTTTCATGAACTTTTCCAGAATCTGGACTCCAATAATGATGGCAGAGTGGAGGAAGATGACTTACGTGCCTTAATGTTTTGTGATTTTCATGACCCTAAAAGAGACGACACTAAATATAGAGAGATCACCGATACAGATCAGCTCAGATTAGTTGTAGAGAGTCACCTTGAAGAGTTTAATAACTTAAGCAAAAAGCCAATGCAGCTAGTCTTGTTCCAGTTTGCTATAGAACATATCTGTAGAATTTCCCGTATTCTGAAACAGCCTCGTAGCCACGCCCTCCTTGTTGGTGTTGGAGGTAGCGGTCGACAGTCTCTTACTCGATTAGCAGCCCACATGGCTGAGTATAACCTTTTCCAGGTTGAAATAACTAAAAGTTAAGGTACCAATGAATGGCACAAAGACTTAAAAGACATACTAAGAAAATCTACGGAAGCAGAAATGCAGGGAGTTTTCTTGTTCACCGATACACAGATAAAAAAAGAGTCATTCTTAGAAGACATTAACAACTTACTAAATGCAGGTGAAGTGCCAAACCTCTTCGCAATAGATGAGAAACAAGAAATTTGTGAACAAATGCGTCAAATAGATCGCCAGAGGGACAGGACAAAACAAACCGACGGTAGTCCTATAGCTCTTTTTAACATGTTCGTTGATCGCTGCCGAGATCAGCTTCATATAGTATTGGCAATGAGTCCAATTGGAGATGCTTTCCGTAATCGCCTTCGTAAATTTCCTGCTCTCGTCAACTGCTGCACACTAGACTGGTTTCAGGTAAAAAGAAGAATTTTATTTGGCTTGTTTTTGTAATGGAAATGCAGTAGAAACATGAGTTCAGCCATTATTGTAACAAGTAATTCTGATTAAGATAGCAGTGAAAAATACCTTGGATTTTTTTAGTGTCGTGCTTTAAATTGTTTACGCACTTAGAATAAACCTGACTAATAAAAGCTAATATAGGAAGAATACAAAATCATGAAGAAAATAAATGTCTGATTGTGATGTAAGAGTATAACTGAATGGACATAGCACTGTAGACGTTATAGATTTAAAATTGAATTGTTTTCTATTATTACAAGGACTACCAGAATCTGTGTTCCAAAAAAAAGTTTGGAACTGAAATCTCTGTAAAAAAAACAATCTCTGTAAAACAAACAAAGAAAACAACATCTTTCTGATGCAGACCACCGTGTTTTCCCTACTACTCTGCAATAAGACTGTATTCTGCATGTGACATGCTAAAGACGCTAGATACAAGATTTAAAGAATACGTTATCCATCAAGTTTTAAAAGATCCTGCTGTAACTTTAAAAATTCTTTTGAAGAAGAGTAACAATCTTACACCAAAAAAAAAAAAAAAAAGTGAGACTTTCCTTTTAGTAACAATGTTTCCTCTAGATGAGGTAAGGCCGGAGCCTTGAACTAAATCTCTAGGTATCTGAGTTCTTTCTAGTTTTGTTATTGTCTCCTCTTCTGTAATGATAATGCAGGTCATTTCTTTATGTCTCAGTATCTTCATCTATGAAAAGGCATAAAGATTTTTTGTTTTTGTTTTGTAAAATGTTTTGATATTTATAAGTGTGAAGTACTGAGTAAGATAAGCGTTTATTCATTTGTTATAGACGTGGCCTGAAGATGCATTGGAAGCAGTTGCCTCTCGCTTCTTGGAAGATGTCGAAATGTCAGAAGAAACTCGAAGTGGGTGTATTGATATGTGTAAAAGCTTTCATACATCTACCATTGTTTTATCTGATTTATACCACGCGGAGCTTCAAAGACACAACTATGTTACACCTACTTCATACTTGGAATTGATCTCCACTTTTAAAACTCTGCTTCAAAAGAAGCGAACGTAAGGATTTATAATGTGTCCTTTGCTAACAGAACACAAGTTCACAGAAAGTATTATTTTTTATCTTCTATAGCTGATCTGAACAAAGCAATGAATTGTTTCTAGTAAATTAAAATATAATTAAAAATATAATAATTAATACAGCCTGTTTCCTCTGGGATTCATTGGAGGCTGTAAGAAAGATATTGGGGAAACCAGCTTCTGTTGTTGCTAGGTGCCAAGGTCTTGCTAGTGGGCTATAGCTGTGCTGTGCTCGTTCAGAAAGGGTTTCTGCACATCTGAGCAGTTGTACTGTACGTTCATGGCTGGCGAGAGGAAGTTCTTTTGCATTCCTTTTGTTTCCACTGATTGGACACTGCCATACAAATTAAGACAAGTTCTTAATTTCACCAACAAGCTGTGTCACATTCTGCTACTAAAAGGATTTCTTCATTTATATTAATTCTATTCCAGCCTCACCTCTTCCCTCTTCTCTCCTTTTCTCTTAACTACTCTATCATGATTTTGTAGCTCCTGCCACTCTGTTGGTAGTTGCTTAATAACTGCTCACTTATCTTGAAGTGATAATAGATTTATCTATAAACCAATCTCTGTGTATACACAGTGGAGCAGTTAAAAGCTATGGCTCAAGCAATTTCTGGTATGTTCATTATTTGCTGAGCAAATAAAACAAGCATCACAGAGTATTTGATTACTCGATGTACTGAGAAATTTGGGGAATGAGCCCTAGTGAATGCAGCGATCAAGTACTGATAAAATGTTTTTATATTAAAGTGCTGTTTATTTTCAGCAAGGTGATGGAAATGAAAAGAAGATACGAAGTTGGCTTGGAGAAACTGAACTCTGCTGCATCTCAGGTCGCCTCGATGCAGTCTGAGCTGGAAGCTCTGCAGCCTCAGCTGCGGGAAGCTAGCAAGCAGGTTGATGAGATGATGGTGGTTATTCAAAAAGAATCTTCAGAAGTAGCCAAAACTGAAGAAATTGTGAAAGCTGATGAAGCAGTGGCAAATGAGCAAGCTATGGCTGCCAAAGCCATCAAAGATGAATGTGATGCTGACTTAGCTCAAGCATTGCCTTATTTAGAAGCTGCTCTGGCTGCTCTCAACACTCTCACTGCACAGGTACATCTAACTGTATATATCTACTCACTAGAGAGGTATTTGGAGAAACTTAAGCATTGAATATCTACTTTGCAGATTTTACATTATACTAACAATAAATTTTATAATTTAAAACTTTTGGGCATCTTTTGGTTTTAAAAAGAAAATATTACTGTGTTTTGTAGCAAAAATACAGTAAGTCCGTTTTTGTGGACTACAGGATCAAATATTATACTAGACATTCCAAAATTCTTAGCTATAAATGTATTTTGACTCAGCTAGCCAAGTTAGAGAAAATATATATACTTTAACTTTCTTATTCAGAACTTTTCAACCTGTCAACTAGTATGTTTATATTCAGTCTTTTTGGAGTCTAGGAATGAGATTCTACGTCTCCTCTTATTAAGGTAGTATGACGTTGGAATTGGAAGTGGTCAACTTCTAGTTTTGTGGATATCCAGTTTTGCCTTGCCCACGGTGGCATGAGAGGAAGTTCCCCAGACTGTAAAAGTGAGGGTGGATTGTGTGCTTCTGCTGTTGTTAAAAACAAGATTTCCAAGTACTTTCAAGGAAATCTTACATGAAAGCCAATGTTTTGTTAGCTATAGCTACTGTTGTTATCAAAAGTTTTAGATTAGGTCATTGTCAGATTATTGGCATCGTTTGTGAAAATAGTAGAAGACTTCTTTGTCACTTCAAGGCTATTGCATATTTGTGAACAATGAAATGAGAACGTGGCTTTGAAGGCCAATTAATTCTTCAGCTTCTTTGAATGCCTAGTGTATCAAAAAAGGTGTATTATAATATAAGAGGAATAAAAAAAGGAGTAGGAACTTCCAGTGGGAGGGTGGGGGAGAGTAAGAGGTTTTTTCCTCCAAATATAATTAAGTAGCATGACAAAAACAAAAAGTGCCTGTAGGGGAGCTTATAGCACTTATACTGGACTTTCTGATTCGCTCTTAACTCCGCTGGCAGTAAACACTGCCCACAAACCCACGTGCATAGATGCACATGTAAGTACCTTTTTTAGAGAAACAGATCTATACTTAATTCAGTACTATGCAATTAGTATCATTTTTTTCCATCGTTCATTTCATTAATGAAAATACTGCGTCTCTGGAGCTAGAATCTGCAATTTAGGAAAACTCTTTTGAGTAGAGCGTGCTTGTCATCATGCCAGGCACAAAGAGCATTACCATTCTGACTATAATATCACATACTGATATCTCCCACTTTTCAGAAAACAGCAATTCTCTTGCTTTTCCTACAGTTATTCTTAAACTTAAATAAATTTTCTTATACTTCATGTTGCTTTTAGTTGCAACTTAGTTTGCATTTAGTCTTTAAAATAGTATTTTACTCTACTTAAAACCCTCATCAATATTAAGTTAATTTGTATTTTGTCCTTAATTTTATTTCACAGAATGGCTAACTTTGGTTGTTTGTTCTATTAGACTTCCTTCCCTGAAGTTCCTATCAACCAGTGTTCTGACTGCTTCATTGAAATTCCCTGGCTTTATTTATCTGCCGTCCTTTCTATCATTTGAACACTTGCATGGTTACAGTTGTTGTTCTTAAAACAGAGCTTAAAGCTCCATTAAATGTAGGTATTTTCTTTATATTTTCGTCCAGTCATATCATTTCCGTTTTTCTGTGGCATGAGTAAAGATTTCCAGAACGTAAAAGATACGTCTTTCTATCCAAATTGCCAAGGTCTTAGAATTCAAAAACAGAACAAAACGAAGCCTTGAGCCAACTGTCAAAATCTAGCACCAATTGAGAAGATAATAGTGAGATTTTAGAAACCCATTACGGGTTTGTTTAAGGTATGTATTCTCTGAGAAAGGCTGTTAGAAAGAAAACTTGAAATTCCATGCAGTGTTACTCTTTGAGAAGGAAGATACTACATAAATCTTTAGTTGACTAGCCTTCTGTTTAATTAGTTGTGTTTGCATCATTTTGTTCTTTTATGTTATGTGTAAACATTTGTATTTTAAATGTTGCTTATTCATATTAGAAATTGGAAAATTTTCTTTTTGTGATGCAGTGTTTTTCTTAGTTGCTTCTTTCCTCCTTTAGTTCATTCTGGGAGTTTAATAACTGACCGGAGTACTAATTGATTTAATTCTGTACCTGGAGAGCATTACGCTTGGAGACAGTTTTTACCTTGTGTTATCCCAAATCTACTAATCCACTGCTGAATTGATTCTGTAAGTTTGGAAATACTGTGATAGAGCCTGAACTGAAGGTTAGCAATGGAACATCTGAACTCCATAACTGAAGTGCAGTGCCCACTGCTGATTTAGGAGCAGAAAAAGCACGTATAAAAATGAGTTACAGATGAGACTTTTTTTAATCCTCCAAATTGATTGTTAACTAGCTTTCAGGTCTTTTTGTTTAGAAGTCAGTGCACTTTAATAGCACTTTAAAGAGCGAAATGTGTGTGTGTGGGGGGGGAATAGTTTTTTCAAAATGAAAGTGAGCTATATATACGTATAAACTACGCAAGCTTTTGGTATCATGATGTGTTTCAAATGATCAAGTTTGAAAATAGGAGATGTACATGGAAACGTATTATCTTGATAGAAGAAGGCTTATTATTTCTACTGCAATAGAGGAATTAATTCAAACCTATGTTCAGAGTTCTAAAAGTGGATGTTTTTCTTTGTTATGTTTTATTTGTTTGTATGTTTGTAAGGATATTACAGTGGTTAAGTCTATGAAGAGTCCTCCTGCCGGTGTCAAGCTTGTAATGGAAGCAATATGCATCCTTAAAGGTATCAAGGCAGATAGGATTCCTGATCCAACAGGTTCTGGAAGAAAAATTGAGGATTTCTGGGGTCCAGCTAAGAGACTTCTGGGTGACATAAGATTTCTTCAGTCTCTTCATGAATATGACAAGGATAACATTCCCCCGGCTTACATGGCTATCATAAGAAAACAGTATCTTACAAATCCTGAATTTGTACCAGACAAGATTCGAAATGCTTCCACGGCAGCAGAGGGTCTGTGCAAATGGGTCATAGCCATGGATGTTTATGATAAGTAAGTACGTATAAAAATAATAGTTAAAATAAACTTCATTGAAGAAATGAGTTTATTTTTACACTAAAAGAGATTTGATATTACTTCTTACCGATGCAAGATTGGCGCACATAAGCGGTCGTAAAGATTCATTCATAGAAGATATCTGATGTTAAGGTGTATATCCTGATTTCCAGTTCTAGATTTTTCCGAGAAGGTGCAGGAGCGATGTTTTATTCAGTTAGCCAATAAAGTTAACCTTTTTAGAGTGTTGCATAGTGAACAGAGGTATTGAAATGTCTTTGGAAGTTTCTGACCCGTATCAAGCCCCGAGGATACCTTATGTTGCACATTGTTTTTGGTGCACTGAAAAAATATACATAGTTTTGATGATGTTTCCTACTTTGAAATATTTGGAACACACATTTAACAGTAAATCACCACTGGGTGACTAAGGTCGGTTTGAAATGTGAGTCGTGGTAAGAAGCGCATGCCTTCATTAGGGAGAATGTTAGTCATTGACTAGAATATTAGGAAATGCATACTTGGTAGTGTTGCATTTGATAATGACTTCAAATGTTACGGTGACCTATTTTTTGAGGGAAGATTAACTACAAATATGGACTTTGAAGAGGGTATGTAACTTAAAAATAAGAGAGGATTAATTAATTATGATGTTAATACTTGTGGAATAGTTTCATTTGAGCTAGGGACATTCTGGCACCTTGTCTTGCTATGTTTTTGGAAAGATAAACAGTACGTTTTCAATTTTGTGTTGCTTTTTCCAGTGTTCTCCTCGTAGAAGTTTTAGTAGAAAATACTGGGATCTTCAAAACTGGAAAATACATCCTTGGATATGAAAAGCTATTAATTTTTTTGTGGGTTAGCTCTTTGCATGTGTACAGTGTATCTGTAACTTAATACAATTATTTATGTGTTTCCAATGGCATAAATCCACCTGTAATGGATTCTAAGTTGCGATTTAATGAGACACAGTTGGAAGGATAACCATTTTCACTTTAAGGTATTAGTTATTACGGAAAGTTTTACAGAAACTGCTGAAGTCAGTCAGTAGCAGCACAGAAATAAGTAATGAAGTATATACCAATTGTCTTCTCTTACCATCAAATAATGAAAAACAGAACGTTGCGTAACTGCTGAGTTGCTGACATTTCACTTTGTCTTTCCTGCATTAACTTTTTTTAATAGCAATTCTGGAATGAGGGTGTATTTTTCAGGAGTTCGGTTTAATCTTTGGTTTTGTTTAGAGTGATAAAAAATGTTGCACCCAAAAAGCTGAAGTTGAATGAAGCTGAAGGAGAATTAAAGATTGCTATGGATGGTCTAAGAAAGAAACAAGCTGACCTAAAAGAAGTCCAGGATAAATTGGCTGTACTCCAGCAGACACTGGAATCCAAGAAACAGGAGAAGGCTGACTTAGAAAATCAGGTACGTGATGCAAAATATGAACTGTTGTTCCATTGATTTTTCGGCAGAGTTACTTGAAATTTACTTCATTATCAAATGGTATTTTTCTTTTTACTGCCAGTATGCTGTCTTGCTTCTAGATTAACATCTTTTTATTTCAGTGATATAGTCTTGAAGTTCTGAATGGACAAAGCATAGGGAACGAATGCTTTAGAGTAATGAAAAATGCAGATGTCACGAATTTACTGACACCACTCTCCTGCATCCTCGCTCATATCTGCTTTCTTAGGAGGTGGTTAACTTTCAGTGATTTCAATGGGCTTGATTAACCATTAACTTTCAGGCCAGTACATTTGAGGTTTTATTTACACCTTCTGTGCCAAAACAATTTTGAGAATGTTCATGGTAAACTCTGTTCTTGACCGCAAAGCTACTGTGTGTGCAAAGACAGGCAATGTCTAGATGACAGTTTTTTATTTTATGTTTTTAAGATTTGCAATGCAACATCGTAAGGTTTCATCACAAGAATACTATCAGAATTTGAACTGGAGCCTGAATTCTTGTCTGTAGTTAAACTCAGCTCTTTGTGTATTTCTTATGTATCCTGATATGGTAGAGTTTGGAAGAAAAAGGAAAGAGTAAACCGCACGAGCGGTTTGTTACTAGCATGCCGTAAATTGACTGCTGTGATTAGCAGAAGAGAGAAGGGATTGGAACAGCAACGAGAGCTGTGGCAACGTTTTATCTTCTCCTTGGCCTGAAATGTGTCCATGCTAGATAGCAAAGAAAACAGAGCTGGGTTAAACACCTGTTAAATCAAATCGGAAAACTTGGAAAAAACTTGGAAAGTTGAATTAGATAAAAACCTGCAACAACAGAAATGCAGATTATATATTCATAAGGGTGTTTTTCTCATAGGAAATAGCACACCTACTGTAATGAGACAATGATCTCTTTGAGGTGTTTTTGATTCTCTTGTGACACATTGATCATTTAGTTGACTTAATACTTCCCGTATCACGTGTGGAGCTATTATGAATTGAGTGCTTTATATTGGTTGTCTTTCTTAATTTAGATGAAAACACAGCTGAAATTTAATGGGTTTCACTGTGCTGGTACTGAGATTGTTTTTGCTCTTTAAACATTCCAGTTGTAACTACGTGTTTTCTTTATGTTTCATGAAATTGTGTAAGAAAGCACCTGCACAGATAAATTAATTTTGAATACTTTTTTATATTTGTCTGGTGTCTTTAAAGTGATCATGTAATATAATCAGTTTTGCTTCTTTTTCCCCTAAGGTTGACTTATGCT
The DNA here is from genome assembly GCA_016647715.1 of Pavo muticus. Lineage (NCBI taxonomy): Eukaryota > Metazoa > Chordata > Aves > Galliformes > Phasianidae > Pavo > Pavo muticus. The sequence goes on from JACDJE010000782.1 coordinate 78,210, forward strand.
GCAAAAAATTGCAGCGAGCAGAGCAGTTGATCGGAGGCCTCGGTGGTGAGAAAACTCGGTGGAACGAGACTGCTTTGGAGCTGGCAAGGCAGTACATCAATTTGACTGGAGATATACTTATTTCGTCAGGAATTGTAGCTTACCTAGGAGCATTTACATCCAGCTACAGAAAAGTAATGCGCACTGAAATTTCATCCATGTGTTTTGTAATGATCTAAATTCAATTCGCTTTACTTCTTCCTTCCCTCATTTTTAATCAAAGTACTTATTTTGTCCATTTTTCTCGAGAAAATGTTGTACGGCTCTTTCAAACTATTGTTTTCTTCGTAATGTAAATATTTTGATATTACTGTTCTAAATCTTTTATATAGAGAAATTATTTTTTAGGTATTTATAGTGTAGATAAATAGCATGTTTCACAAATCCCATTTACGTAATTTTGAGAGCGTTCTGTTTTATTCTTATGAGTGCATTTTAAGTAACTCTCACTTTGTGTCTGGGAAGTAGGAGTATTTTTGGTGAAATATTATAAAGGGTTCTGAACTGTATTCCTGGCAAGTGTAAATTCTAGCGTAGATGATATTCATAAAAGACATGTGGAGGCATCTCTAACCAAATATACATATATATTGCATGTATAGAAATCACATGCAAAAGTATTTTTAGTGACATTTTTAGATATCCTATACAGAAGCATGAGTTTCTCTCCATCTGGAGATACAGTGATCTCATCTGTAGCATGTAGTACAGGAAATGCATTGAAAAATATATTTTTAATAGTTTTAGAAATACTGTGTAAATACGCAGAACTTCAGTTAATATTTGCTTCTTTTCTCATCTAGATGCAAACTAAAGAGTGGACATTACTATGTAAAGCAAAAAACATTCCTTGTTCTGATGATTTTTCCTTAACAACTACCTTGGGAGAGCCAGTGGAAATCAGAGCTTGGAATATTGCTGGGTTACCCTCTGACACATTTTCTATTGATAATGGCATCATTATTTCGTAAGTAAAATAAATAAATCTTAAAATGGATAATTGTTTTTAAATGCTTTCTTACATCGTGCTTTTCTGTTAACTACCTGTGTAGATGGTTTTCTACTGCATAGGTTATACTGTATAGCTGGTTTAACAACCAAAGTAATAAAATAAATAAATGACTGTAGTGTTTCACTTTGAAGAAATACTAATAATACCCTTTAACTTTATAATGTGAAGTTTTTAAATGTATGAATTCCCTCTCCTCCTTTTAAACTCCTCTGGATTACTATAATGATACCAAAAGCAACGATATTTCACAAACATGCTGCATACTGGATTACTCTTCAGTTTAAGATATTCTAAAGCACTTCACCTGTGCTTTGGACGTCTCCAGATATGCATAAAAATTTTTTGCTTTTGGGGCAAAAAAACAACCCCAAAAGGCTATTAACCTTCAAATTCATCTATATTTCTAGTATTTATGACAGTGCGTTTTTGTTGATCAGTTCTTTATAGTGGATCGATTAAACAGAAACTGGTCACAGAAGAAATACAAAGCGATAAACATTCTGTTCTAAAGATTGGCTTTATCCTATTTTAAAATCGTGAACAATGCAAGAAGTGAAAGAATAGAATTTTGAATTCTATGCTTGTAGTACAATTAGTAGATATGGAAGTAATCATCCTTCAAAAACTGAAGCTCTTTTAATTTAAAAGAAACATGCTGTCTGTTACTACCAACGGGTGGTTCTGCAGCACTAATGGAGATTATTTTGTAAATCTTGCTTTGAGGATAACTTACTTTTTCCCTCAGATCTCACTGGAGATGCTATAGATCTCAACTACTTGTCTACAAACAGTATTTTGCCAAATGGCACAACATCCAGGCTTGTTACGACTCAACGAAGAACCTCTCACTTCTGTCCAGTATGCTTGCCAGTACATAGCTACAGATTTTCAGCTACTAGGTTTTGTTCTTAGGGCAACTGAAGCTGAATTTACTTTGTTTTGATTGGTGTTCTCTTTGTGATTGCTACGCCATATACTTCATTTCACATCTGTTGGCTCTGTATTTTCTGTACACAGAATAAAAACTTCTTATAACCAGGTTAGTGGCTGGCGAGCCTGTTAGTAGATACCTATATAACGTGTACCCCACATCTTTTCTGCAATACTGCATTGTGTGAACTCGTAGATACAAATCTTTAATTTTTGTTACCGTTTACTTGAAAATTCTTGTCACTGAGGAGGCTAATGCTGTGTAACACTGGTGGTTGGATACTTCCTTAAGCGCAGAGCGGATGTTCTCACGCTTAACTAGTATTGTGTATTAAGCTAACATTTAGAAACATAGATGTGTGGTTAATAATTCAGCTTGGTAATCAGGCAGGTGCTGTGAGTACAAAACTAAACAGATGTCAAAGAATAATTCACTAGCTAAAAGCCTCAACGTATTTTTCAAACTTTAAAATTAGAATTGATTGTATGTCTGGAGGCAAAACTTTTTACTGAAGTTTGCAGAGGTAGAGGTATACTGGGATTATAAATTGTAGTATGTAACTTTGTAAGCAATTACTGTATTAATAATTCAATCACTTAGGCTCAAAAGTTGACAAATGTTAATGAATCCACCACTTCCAACACATCGCTTTTATAAAGCTTTGATCAAAATTCCCTTTGAACTAATGAGAAGATGATTAGCGTTTTAAAACTTAATAATGATGGCTTATAATTTTGAAAAATGAGATAAGTTTACCTCAGGTTGAAAATGCATGTTATACTTGTCATTGTATGTGTATGCCTAATTTTTTTTTTAGGACCATAAGAACAATATAAAATGCAACTTGAGGTTTTTATAACAGTAAAGACTTCTTTTTTTTTAAAGGTAGAATTTGAGAGCTATTCAGAGATATTTTTGGAAGTATACACAGTGATTGCTGATGCATTTTCCTCAATAAAAAATGGTTTTAACAGCGATAAAAGCCCTCTGTGTTTGGCTGTTATAAGAGAATATTTCTTTAGTTAACGTACCTACATGTGGTAAAGAATACTGCAAAAAAAGTCTCCAAAGTAGTTATTAAGTTTGGCAAAAATGAAATTCAGACTTTCTGCCTGTCCATTGTGCTTTAGGATTAGGTTTAAAAGATGATACCTTTGAAGTATAAAACACCTTTTGCTTCGAAAATTCTATTCATTCACTTGGAAATGCTAACTTATGTCTACTACATTGAAGCTGTTCAAAATTTCAAAACTTACAGCGATCTTGTTATTTTGAAAGAATTAAAAAATTAAATGAGATTAATCTTTCTAGGATTTAAGAATTATTATTCTAAGTAGTTTCTTTGAAAGGGGGAAGTTATATTTGTGAGCAAATAACTTGACGTTTTATGTTTCCTCTTAATCCGCTGAAGGTGATAGCTGAGTGTGTACCTAGTAGGATTTTGGACTTGCACGCTTTTGTTTTAATGAAAAAAGAAAATGTATTGCCGTAGAAACTACTTCTAGGTAACGTTGAAGAGCCTATGTTTCAGCCTTGAAATATGTATTTTTCCCTTCAGTAATGCAAGAAGATGGCCTCTTATGATAGATCCTCAGGGTCAAGCAAATAAATGGATAAAGAATATGGAAAAAGTCAATAATTTACACGTAATCAAGCTCAGCGACACTCAGTTTGTTACGACACTGGAAAATTGCATTCAGTTTGGCAGTCCTGGTAAGTTACTGAATAACGACAGTGTAAATTACAGAAGAACCTGGAGAGGGCACGATTAACTAAAAAATGGAACTCCAGAGTCAAGTGGTTCCCTTTCGGAATCAAATTATAACTATCATAGTTGATGTCCTCGATGCAGGTTATAAGCTAATAATTCCTTAGGTGAAAATGATTCTAATCCTCAGTTTAATTGGTATCTTTTAGTTGCCCTGCAAGATCTATCACATCTTTATTTTCATGTTACAGTCATTTGATTTCTAAAAAGTAACGTTGTTTCTATTTATGGCTTTTTAAGGGTATGAATTACCAGATTGCTAGGCTGTGATCATTTAATGATTCCTGGATTCTGTATAGTAATTTTACTGCAGCCGCCGTACTGTTGTACCCTCAAACGTAAACAAGTTAGTTAATAGAATACACAATGATAATTGGAGCTAATTTTAATGGATAACTGGAGTTCACGTAAAGAAGTAGATAGTTTATTCTCCGTTATTTCTCTTTCGATTTTGATATTCTTATAGTCTTACATTGAAAGAGAAGAAGACTTGGATACTTGAAGTGATTTCTTTTGGTGGCATGTGGCATATGATTTGTTGTTAGGTCCCTTTTTAAAAATGGTAATCTTAAACTGCTGTACTAATCCATTTGCAGCAGTAATACAAGTTTCAGTTGCTTGTTTGAAAGTAGATATAATATTAGGAAAAAAAAAGAAGAAATTAAAAATACAGTTCTTTAATTCAGTTTTCAATTGGCTGAGTGCTCCAAGAAGCATTAATTGTATCTGTAAATTTTGCCTGATTAGTATTTTTATTTTTTGTGCATTGCTTACAAATAACGTGCATATTTCAAAAATCAGTCATTAAGTAATATAAATGCCAAGGTAGCCCTACTAACTCTTATGTTATGTTGAAGTGCTTCTAGAGAATATTGGAGAAGAACTGGATCCTATCCTAGAGCCACTATTGCTCAAACAGACATTTAAGCAGTCAGGAACTATATGCATTTGCCTAGGAGACTCCACTATCGAGTATGCTCCTGAATTCCGCTTTTATATTACGACTAAGCTGAGAAATCCACATTATCTTCCTGAAATATCTGTCAAGGTGAGAGTTTTGAAATCAAGCGTACAACTCTGTTGTGATTCCTTGGCTACGATAGGGAAGATTTTCTGGCATTTGTTGATTCTTACTTATCAACTTACTTACTTGTTGATCCTCACTTACCAACATTTTTTTTTTTTTGGCACTGCTGGAAGACTGGTGTTATCTCATATCTAATATGTCACCTTGCAATACCAACATATTTTCATACTCCAAGAAAATGTTTTTTTATTTTAACACCTTTTCCAGTCTGTAGCTCTTGATGCTCTTCAGTAATCTTTATTACAAAAGTGTATACTATTAGGGATTTAATATAACATTCACATCACATGCAAACTCTAATTAGACTTTCATATTCAAGATTCTATTTTGTAGTATAGTTAATTTCTGATGTTGTGCCTGGTTTATGAAAGATATAAAAATCATTTCCAGATTTTAGTACTTGTTAACAATTCTTATTTTTATATTCAAGGAACCAAAAAAAAGTGTTTCCTGCTTTTAGAATACAATTGGTGGTTTATTCATCCTAAAATTGCTTGAGAGAAGTATTACACTTTTTATTCATCGTTGCTTTTAGAGAACGAGAATTTTTTAATTGAAAAATATTGCAAACTGACACTTTGGCTAAACACTGTACTGAAACGCAGAATCTTTAAATCAAACTTTGTAAGAGTGATGTTCAGAAACATGGAAGTCTAAGTTAAGTTTCAACTATGAAGGAGTACTGAAAGCAGGAAAAATGCACAAAAATGAATGAAAGGAATAACTTTTGTTCATTTGTTTTCTCAAAAAAGATAATTACCTTCAGGTTCAGGAAAAAAAGAAAAAAAAAGAAATACAAAAGGAAGAGAGCTTCCAAAAGATTTACTCTAAGAGTAGTACGTATGTATTTAGAATTATATGAAAATTATTTCCTAAGAATTGTTTTTATTTAATAGAATTAAAATCTCTTAGTTGCCAACCAGCAGTTGATACAGGGAGAAGTAGACAGAAAAATAATATCTAAATAACCTTGTCTGAACATAATTGTAACACCCTTTGATGTAATTATCCTGAAGATCTGAAGATTATTCTGGAGCTAGCTAATGGAAAAAGAGCCTAGAGGAAATAGTTATTGATACGGCTATCATATTTCATAGAAATGATTGTAATGAATTCTGATGTCTTATATTGTGAAGCCTTCAAAGACACATATATAATGTATTTATGTGTATTTGCAGTACAGATATATATTTGCAGTTATTAGCCATTCAGAGTATCTTTCCTCTGTCTGTAAGATAATTTATCAGAAATTGTGTAATTAAAAAAGCACTAAAAAACCTCATAATTTTCAGTTTTAGGAACGCTGTCATATTCACATCCATGAAAAACATCATTACGTCCCTCTGAGCATAAGGAAGAATGTAGATTCAAACATTTGTGCTTGGTCCTCAGAGGTTGAGGTATCTGAGCCAGCCAATGTTTCAGAGCATGGCAGCTCCGACTGAAAGTTATCTCAAAGCTGCTTGTAGCAAACCTTCTGCTTTGAGGAAGAGAAATGGAGCGTCTGAAATATTCCTGCCGTTCCTGAACTTTAGATCCCTCTTATATTCCCCTTTAGGTTACCGGTATTAAAATTGCTAGAGAAAATGAGGAAGAAGTAGGCCATGATGCTTGTGAAGATCATACTGATTCTAAGAGTCATGTGCAACTGAACTTCCTCTCAAAATTCCTGTTTAAAAAAAAGCAGTGAAAGAGTCTCAAATAGGGTGTAGTGTAATAAATACCTATTAATGTTATATTTTAAGAAAGTTAGACAGCTATCCCTCCTAACTTTGCAAGCAAAGCTCATAGAAAAAAGTTTTTGACAACTTTTGGATATTATTAGTGGAAGAAGATTAAGACAAATAGATCATACAGGTATTCTGTATCCTAACTAATCCTGAGGTTCAAGGTGCACATTCTTTGGAAATACAAGTCAGTGATCATCTGTGCCTACCAAAAAAGCCCAAAGAGAATCTATAGTCGCTATTAGATAGTTCCTTCAAGCCAAGACTTTAATCAGTGAGACGATTTTCTTAGTTTTGAACTACACGCATCAACTATTTTCTAGTTTCTACTGGTAATGTGTTTTTTACCTTTCACATACGAAACACATGTGTTTTTTGCTGTTTCAACCAGAGCACGTCATTTATTGACTCAGTTATAAATACGTTATGGCACAGAAATTCTTTTAGTAAACAAGTTTTTAAAATGTCTAATTTCTTGTTCAGTTACTGTTATTTCCTCACGATAAAGAGAAGATGATATTATGCTATTAGTAGGATACAAATATCTGTGCTAATAACAACACAAACTACATGTGAACAGGGCAATTAAAGGCGGAACATATATGTTGCGGGAGCAATATTAATTAAAAGTGTAACCCCAGCATCTGTGTTACCACTTAATTTACGAAAATTGCAAAGATTTTATAATAAGAATTAAGAAGTTTCTTAAAATTCTAAAATGCCATCTGTATTTGTATTTTTCTAAAATAGTGTGTCAGCATCCCTTTTGTAGTGGGATGTTCAGATTGAACAGATCTGGAAAACAAACATTAACAAATGTATTTACAGAACTTGTGCATTAAGTTTAATCTTCCATTCGTAGAAATCTCTCTAAGAAGGCTATTTGAAGCATAAAGGTATCAAAAGGGAAGATCCTTTTTTTTTACGTACAGGTGTTCATTTATGTTATGTGGACCAGTCACTTGAAGCATTAATATTTAGAGTTTCAATGTAGTTTCAATGTAATTTCAAGGAATGGAATTAAATTGTCTTATGGTTAACTTTTCTGGGTTAAACTCTCATCTGCAATTCATTTACTGTCAAATTTTGGTATAACACATTGTTACGCAATCCTCATCCTGTAAACGAGGAAGCATTTTAATTGTGTACGATCACCTCTCAAAACATCTTCCTTGTAACAGGTAACGCTATTGAATTTCATGATAACTTCAGAAGGAATGCAGGATCAGCTTCTTGGAATAGTAGTTGCAAAAGAAAGACCAGATCTTGAAGGAGAAAAACAAGCCCTCATCCTTCAAGGGGCTGCGAATAAAAGGTATCGAGATAATTTCCCTTGAGAGGGACAGAAGCAGATTGCAGTTTAGAAAATCGAAATCATAGGAAATGCATTTCAGAGGCATTTTTTTAATTGCTCTATTATGTAGGTCCGATTTAATGGGAAATTTGAGACCAGGATTTTTGAGAGCCCAGACTTGCCTCATTCGGTTTTTAGGCTGATTAAAACACACGGTCTTTCTCGTATTCCTACTGGTTATGGCTTTCTGTTTCTGACAGAGTTTCCTATCTGTGGGATTATAGGAAAATATTAAGGAACTTAGTAGGGGGATGTGTCATTGTAGAGCAAACTCCTGCTCCTGTCTTCTGTTTTTATATGTCCCTTTCCAATTGTTAATGTATGATTTGCTGTCCTCACAAATGTTGATGTTTTACAGTTTTTTTTTCTTTCATTGTGTGTTATCTTTGCAATTTATTGCACATGTGGAAGGCATCTTTTCCCAGAGGTCAAAGCATGAAATGTGTAGCATTCAAAATATTGTGACGCTTTCTCCCTTTGCAGTGTCCATTTCTAGTCTGAAATTGGCTTAAATTTCTGAAAAATTAAGCTAATGCTTAATTACAAGTACAAAAAGGGTTTTTTTAATGCAAGTTGCATACTGTGGGTAAAATCTACACATTATCTTCTTCTATAAAACTAGTAGAAAATGACCAAATTTAATATGCAAAAAAATTTGTATTTTATCATAGGCAACTAAAAGAAATAGAAGACAAGATTTTAGAAGTTCTTTCGGCTTCAGAAGGAAATATTTTGGAGGATGAAACTGCTATTAAGATACTGTCTTCTTCCAAAGTTCTGGCTAATGAGATTTCCGAAAAGCAAGCTGTAGCTGAAGAAACAGAAAAGAAGATTGATGCCACTCGTATGGGCTATCGTCCTATTTCTGTCCATTCGTCAATCTTGTTTTTTTCTATTACTGATCTAGCCAACATTGAGCCTATGTATCAGTACTCTCTCATGTGGTTTATTAACCTTTTCATCATGTCTATAGATAACTCAGAGAAATCAGAAGATTTACAAACAAGGTAAGAGGGATAATATGGCATTTGTAATTGGGATGTATTCTTTGTTACTCTAGAAAACTTATTGCCGTTCCTGCAAAGCGTGTTGTGTCAGGCATTGCATTTTGAACTATTCCTTGTATATATCTGCCACATAATGTTTTCATAGAAACAAAACGGTATGATATAATACCAAGTGCAACATATTCCACTATTTTATTTAGTAACTGCTAACTTAAGCCATGTGTGAAATTGCAAACTAGCGGATAGATTAAAATGATCCACTGACCTTAATTTTATATTTTATGTATTGACTTTGTATGCCTTCCAGAAGCGGATAAGAAACTTTCACGCAACTGATAAGGGAGAATGAAGTCTTGTGACGGGGCTCTTGGCTATAGAGTAGGAAAAGCAGTAGTTATTACGCAGCACATTTTGGACTGTTTGATTATAGTTTTGTATGCAGGATGTCCCTCCCTCTTCTGGTTTTTCTTTGTGAGAACTGGAGAAACCTCAATCTTTAATGATCTAATAAAAGCAAGCCCTGGATTTATTTTATGTGTGATCCATTAAGGTCACATTAGGATTATTCACAATGTAACGCTGAAGCGAATTATCTACAGAGATTTTCTTAAGAGATCTTTTTGGTATTCAATCACTTCAACTAATAAATTCTACTTTAGCGGCTTATTTGATCTCCAGATCTGTGGATTAAACGCACAGAGCTTTGCTTCTCTTGCTTAGCTACTTCCCTGCTAGTTCAGTGAACGAAAGGTAGGACAAACTAATGCAGAAAAACTAGTTACTGTTGCAGATTACAGTTTCTGAATTATCTGTTGCAGTCTATGTTTTATCTAAATACAAGTAAGGTGTAGCACCTGGCAAGGTAGCGCTTAATGTATAGCATTTGTTTTAAAGGCGTACTGAGTTATGAAGGTTATTTTTTCATTAAAATTCAGTCAAGGTCTGTAAAGTTCAAGGTTAGCATACCTGTTCTATCAAAGATGCTAAGCGTTTAAGTCAGAGTTAATGTTTTGTTGCCATATTTGAAACTACATTCAAGTTATCCTTCTGTCAAAAGAGAGGTGTATAGAACACAGACTATCTCTTTGACTTTAAATCTTACATATTCTTGTCCCAAAAAAAAAAAAAAAAAAAAAGAAGCCACATATGCCTATGTTCCCAAATCTAAGTCAGTGAACAATAGGAAAAAAGTTTTTTACTTACCTTATTTGAAACAAAAACTTTGTGCTAGCAGAAATGGAAAGATTCAGGACCTGAATTCCAGTTGACAGTATGCATTCCCAGGGCATGATTGGTGTAAGCTCATTTACACAGCTTTGCCCAGCGAAGACGTAATAAGGCAGACCTGCCAAGGCACATAAAATTCTCTGTCAGTTAATAATTCGCATGGGATTTTTTGTCTCGGGTTGTCTCCGCTAATCAGATGCTACACATTCTGAGATTTTTATGTTCTTCATCATTCTTTTCTTTGTTTGAAATAATTGCACAAATGCAGATGCTCAGTTTCTAACCACCTGTATGGGTTTTTCATTATTTTGACTGTTCCAACTTAAATCTTGGTGAAACGATGACCAACAAAGCTGCGTAGATGGCTTCCTTTTTTATTTAAAGAGAATAATTAATAGTCATAATTTTTTCATATATTTGCAATTATAGCATCTGTAGAATAGGAAATGGATTTCAGAAGACGATTAAAAATCAGCTGTTTGGATTTGGGCCGTGGTATTTCTGTTCATAATGAATTTTAAGATCACTGTTCTTTTGTGCCGCTCCCAAAGGAGACGGCTCATTTCCTCCACAAAATGTGTCGAGGAGTCGTAATTTTGGTTTTTGTTATTTTGGTCACAAATTGGTGCATGCATTTAATGATTCTTTTGAGCCTAATTGACCGGCAAGTTTGCTAGAGCTAAGGGGATCCGATTTATTTGTAATAGGTTTCAAAAACGCACAGGTTTTAAGCGTGATATTAATGGAAGATTGTTCTTTTCCTGACGCCTGTAGATTGAAGACGCTCAAGGATCATTTCACTTACTCACTTTATGTCAATATCTGTCGCTCGCTGTTTGAAAAGGACAAGCTGCTTTTCTCTTTTTGTCTAACTGTGAATCTCCTGAAATATGAGAAAATGGTAAGTAATTAAAAATAATTTGCGGTCGAGTCTGATATATGTTCAAACGACCAGCCATAAGAATTTAGAGAATAAAATAGGAAAAAAGTTTATATGTAATATTTAATCCACAATTTTGTTGTTTGATTTTAATAAGCAATTATATGAATTGAAAAAGATTCTCTAGAATAAAATAAATTTATAGTGAACAGGTGTGGCAAAACTGTACTAGATGATAATAGTTTTTCTAGACATTATTTTAAGCTAAGTCCACCCTATCTTATTCTTACGGTTAATGTTCTACAAAATTTTACAATAATGTATTGTGAATTCTAAAAGCATATAAAAATGAATTGTAAGAGGTAATTTAAGAAATTACTCATCTTTTTCACTTAAGTTGTTAAATGTTTTTAATTTTTATGAAGAATTGCTGAAAAGCAAACCTGAATTTTCTTATTTTGTAAAGAAATACTACAAATTATTTCTTTACTAGGANAAAAAAAGAAATACAAAAGGAAGAGAGCTTCCAAAAGATTTACTCTCAGAGTAGTACGTATGTATTTAGAATTATACGAAAATTATTTCCTAAGAATTGTTTTTATTTAATAGAATTAAAATCTCTTAGTTGCCAACCAGCAGTTGATACAGGGAGAAGTAGACAGAAAAATAATATCTAAATAACCTTGTCTGAACATAATTGTAACACCCTTTGATGTAATTATCCTGAAGATCTGAAGAATATTCTGGAGCTAGCTAATGGAAAAAGAGCCTAGAGGAAATAGTTATTGATACGGCTATCATATTTCATAGAAATGATTGTAATGAATTCTGATGTCTTATATTGTGAAGCCTTCAAAGACACATATATAATGTATTTATGTGTATTTGCAGTACAGATATATATTTGCAGTTATTAGCCATTCAGAGTATCTTTCCTCTGTCTGTAAGATAATTTATCAGAAATTGTGTAATTAAAAAAGCACTAAAAAACCTCATAATTTTCAGTTTTAGGAACGCTGTCATATTCACATCCATGAAAAACATAATTACGTCCCTCTGAGCATAAGGAAGAATGTAGATTCAAACATTTGTGCTTGGTCCTCAGAGGTTGAGGTATCTGAGCCAGCCAATGTTTCAGAGCATGGCAGCTCAGACTGAAAGTTATCTCAAAGCTGCTTGTAGCAAACCTTCTGCTTTGAGGAAGAGAAATGGAGCGTCTGAAATATTCCTGCCGTTCCTGAACTTTAGATCCCTCTTATATTCCCCTTTAGGTTACCGGTATTAAAATTGCTAGAGAAAATGAGGAAGAAGTAGGCCATGATGCTTGTGAAGATCATACTGATTCTAAGAGTCATGTGCAACTGAACTTCCTCTCAAAATTCCTGTTTAAAAAAAGCAGTGAAAGAGCCTCAAATAGGGTGTAGTGTAATAAATACCTATTAATGTTATATTTTAAGAAAGTTAGACAGCTATCCCTCCTAACTTTGCAAGCAAAGCTCATAGAAAAAAGTTTTTGACAACTTTTGGATATTATTAGTGGAAGAAGATTAAGACAAATAGATCATACAGGTATTCTGTATCCTAACTAATCCTGAGGTTCAAGGTGCACATTCTTTGGAAATACAAGTCAGTGATCATCTGTGCCTACCAAAAAAGCCCAAAGAGAATCTATAGTCGCTATTAGATAGTTCCTTCAAGCCAAGACTTTAATTAGTGAGATGATTTTCTTAGTTTTGAACTACACGCATCAACTATTTTCTAGTATCTACTGGTAATGTGTTTTTTACCTTTCACATACGAAACACATGTGTTTTTTGCTGTTTCAACCAGAGCACGTCATTTATTGACTCAGTTATAAATACGTTATGGCACAGAAATTCTTTTAGTAAACAAGTTTTTAAAATGTCTAATTTCTTGTTCAGTTACTGTTATTTCCTCACGATAAAGAGAAGATGATATTATGCTATTAGTAGGATACAAATATCTGTGCTAATAACAACACAAACTACATGTGAACAGGGCAATTAAAGGCGGAACATATATGTTGCGGGAGCAATATTAATTAAAAGTGTAACCCCAGCATCTGTGTTACCACTTAATTTATGAAAATTGCTAAGATTTTATAATAAGAATTAAGAAGTTTCTTAAAATTCTAAAATGCCATCTGTATTTGTATTTTTCTAAAATAGTGTGTCAGCATCCCTTTTGTAGTGGGATGTTCAGATTGAACAGATCTGGAAAACAAACATTAACAAATGTATTTACAGAACTTGTGCATTAAGTTTAATCTTCCATTCGTAGAAATCTCTCTAAGAAGGCTATTTGAAGCATAAAGGTATCAAAAGGGAAGATCCTTTTTTTTTACGTACAGGTGTTCATTTATGTTATGTGGACCAGTCACTTGAAGCATTAATATTTAGAGTTTCAATGTAGTTTCAATGTAATTTCAAGGAATGGAATTAAATTGTCTTATGGTTAACTTTTCTGGGTTAAACTCTCATCTGCAATTCATTTACTGTCAAATTTTGGTATAACACATTGTTACGCAATCCTCATCCTGTAAACGAGGAAGCATTTTAATTGTGTATGATCACCTCTCAAAAACATCTTCCTTGTAACAGGTAACGCTATTGAATTTCATGATAACTTCAGAAGGAATGCAGGATCAGCTTCTTGGAATAGTAGTTGCAAAAGAAAGACCAGATCTTGAAGGAGAAAAACAAGCCCTCATCCTTCAAGGGGCTGCGAATAAAAGGTATTGAGATAATTTCCCTTGAGAGGGACAGAAGCAGATTGCAGTTTAGAAAATCGAAATCATAGGAAATGCATTTCAGAGGCATTTTTTTAATTGCTCTATTATGTAGGTCCGATTTAATGGGAAATTTGAGACCAGGATTTTTGAGAGCCCAGACTTGCCTCATTCGGTTTTTAGGCTGATTAAAACACACGGTCTTTCTCGTATTCCTACTGGTTATGGCTTTCTGTTTCTGACAGAGTTTCCTATCTGTGGGATTATAGGAAAATATTAAGGAACTTAGTAGGGGGATGTGTCATTGTAGAGCAAACTCCTGCTCCTGTCTTCTGTTTTTATATGTCCCTTTCCAATTGTTAATGTATGATTTGCTGTCCTCACAAATGTTGATGTTTTACAGTTTTTTTTTCTTTCATTGTGTGTTATCTTTGCAATTTATTGCACATGTGGAAGGCATCTTTTCCCAGAGGTCAAAGCATGAAATGTGTAGCATTCAAAATATTGTGACGCTTTCTCCCTTTGCAGTGTCCATTTCTAGTCTGAAATTGGCTTAAATTTCTGAAAAATTAAGCTAATGCTTAATTACAAGTACAAAAAGGGTTTTTTTAATGCAAGTTGCATACTGTGGGTAAAATCTACACATTATCTTCTTCTATAAAACTAGTAGAAAATGACCAAATTTAATATGCAAAAAAATTTGTATTTTATCATAGGCAACTAAAAGAAATAGAAGACAAGATTTTAGAAGTTCTTTCGGCTTCAGAAGGAAATATTTTGGAGGATGAAACTGCTATTAAGATACTGTCTTCTTCCAAAGTTCTGGCTAATGAGATTTCCGAAAAGCAAGCTGTAGCTGAAGAAACAGAAAAGAAGATTGATGCCACTCGTATGGGCTATCGTCCTATTTCTGTCCATTCGTCAATCTTGTTTTTTTCTATTACTGATCTAGCCAACATTGAGCCTATGTATCAGTACTCTCTCATGTGGTTTATTAACCTTTTCATCATGTCTATAGATAACTCAGAGAAATCAGAAGATTTACAAACAAGGTAAGAGGGATAATATGGCATTTGTAATTGGGATGTATTCTTTGTTACTCTAGAAAACTTATTGCCGTTCCTGCAAAGCGTGTTGTGTCAGGCATTGCATTTTGAACTATTCCTTGTATATATCTGCCACATAATGTTTTCATAGAAACAAAACGGTATGATATAATACCAAGTGCAACATATTCCACTATTTTATTTAGTAACTGCTAACTTAAGCCATGTGTGAAATTGCAAACTAGCGGATAGATTAAAATGATCCACTGACCTTAATTTTATATTTTATGTATTGACTTTGTATGCCTTCCAGAAGCGGATAAGAAACTTTCACGCAACTGATAAGGGAGAATGAAGTCTTGTGACGGGGCTCTTGGCTGTAGAGTAGGAAAAGCAGTAGTTATTACGCAGCACATTTTGGACTGTTTGATTATAGTTTTGTATGCAGGATGTCCCTCCCTCTTCTGGTTTTTCTTTGTGAGAACTGGAGAAACCTCAATCTTTAATGATCTAATAAAAGCAAGCCCTGGATTTATTTTATGTGTGATCCATTAAGGTCACATTAGGATTATTCACAATGTAACGCTGAAGCGAATTATCTACAGAGATTTTCTTAAGAGATCTTTTTGGTATTCAATCACTTCAACTAATAAATTCTACTTTAGCGGCTTATTTGATCTCCAGATCTGTGGATTAAACGCACAGAGCTTTGCTTCTCTTGCTTAGCTACTTCCCTGCTAGTTCAGTGAACGAAAGGTAGGACAAACTAATGCAGAAAAACTAGTTACTGTTGCAGATTACAGTTTCTGAATTATCTGTTGCAGTCTATGTTTTATCTAAATACAAGTAAGGTGTAGCACCTGGCAAGGTAGCGCTTAATGTATAGCATTTGTTTTAAAGGCGTACTGAGTTATGAAGGTTATTTTTTCATTAAAATTCAGTCAAGGTCTGTAAAGTTCAAGGTTAGCATACCTGTTCTATCAAAGATGCTAAGCGTTTAAGTCAGAGTTAATGTTTTGTTGCCATATTTGAAACTACATTCAAGTTATCCTTCTGTCAAAAGAGAGGTGTATAGAACACAGACTATCTCTTTGACTTTAAATCTTACATATTCTTGTCCCAAAAAAAAAAAAAAAAAAAAAGAAGCCACATATGCCTATGTTCCCAAATCTAAGTCAGTGAACAATAGGAAAAAAGTTTTTTACTTACCTTATTTGAAACAAAAACTTTGTGCTAGCAGAAATGGAAAGATTCAGGACCTGAATTCCAGTTGACAGTATGCATTCCCAGGGCATGATTGGTGTAAGCTCATTTACACAGCTTTGCCCAGCGAAGACGTAATAAGGCAGACCTGCCAAGGCACATAAAATTCTCTGTCAGTTAATAATTCGCATGGGATTTTTTGTCTCGGGTTGTCTCCGCTAATCAGATGCTACACATTCTGAGATTTTTATGTTCTTCATCATTCTTTTCTTTGTTTGAAATAATTGCACAAATGCAGATGCTCAGTTTCTAACCACCTGTATGGGTTTTTCATTATTTTGACTGTTCCAACTTAAATCTTGGTGAAACGATGACCAACAAAGCTGCGTAGATGGCTTCCTTTTTTATTTAAAGAGAATAATTAATAGTCATAATTTTTTCATATATTTGCAATTATAGCATCTGTAGAATAGGAAATGGATTTCAGAAGACGATTAAAAATCAGCTGTTTGGATTTGGGCCGTGGTATTTCTGTTCATAATGAATTTTAAGATCACTGTTCTTTTGTGCCGCTCCCAAAGGAGACGGCTCATTTCCTCCACAAAATGTGTCGAGGAGTCGTAATTTTGGTTTTTGTTATTTTGGTCACAAATTGGTGCATGCATTTAATGATTCTTTTGAGCCTAATTGACCGGCAAGTTTGCTAGAGCTAAGGGGATCCGATTTATTTGTAATAGGTTTCAAAAACGCACAGGTTTTAAGCGTGATATTAATGGAAGATTGTTCTTTTCCTGACGCCTGTAGATTGAAGACGCTCAAGGATCATTTCACTTACTCACTTTATGTCAATATCTGTCGCTCGCTGTTTGAAAAGGACAAGCTGCTTTTCTCTTTTTGTCTAACTGTGAATCTCCTGAAATATGAGAAAATGGTAAGTAATTAAAAATAATTTGCGGTCGAGTCTGATATATGTTCAAACGACCAGCCATAAGAATTTAGAGAATAAAATAGGAAAAAAGTTTATATGTAATATTTAATCCACAATTTTGTTGTTTGATTTTAATAAGCAATTATATGAATTGAAAAAGATTCTCTAGAATAAAATAAATTTATAGTGAACAGGTGTGGCAAAACTGTACTAGATGATAATAGTTTTTCTAGACATTATTTTAAGCTAAGTCCACCCTATCTTATTCTTACGGTTAATGTTCTACAAAATTTTACAATAATGTATTGTGAATTCTAAAAGCATATAAAAATGAATTGTAAGAGGTAATTTAAGAAATTACTCATCTTTTTCACTTAAGTTGTTAAATGTTTTTAATTTTTATGAAGAATTGCTGAAAAGCAAACCTGAATTTTCTTATTTTGTAAAGAAATACTACAAATTATTTCTTTACTAGGATTTCTTTCTTTCTTTTTTTTTTTTTTAATTTATGATGAAATACACTTACTTAAACCTCATTATTTGCTAAACACTACTTAAAGTTGCTTGATGGTTTCACAGTATCACAGAAGCATTTAAATGAATACTTTCAAGAGCTGATAGTAACGGACAAGTGACTTAGATTTACAAAATTCAAGCCATCAAAGTATTGAGAAAAAGGAGTGAGACTGATAGCTGTTTTTCATATTTGGACTTGCATTATAGTAAAAAGGTTTCACCCTGCGTTGTTCTCTGAAATATTTCCAGGATGGGTTTTGTTTTATTTGCTTTTTCCACTTCTAAATTTAGGGAATTAAAAACGAATCTAACAAAGAGAGCCTTGTCTGGAACCGCTCATTCCTCCAAATCAGGAATGCAGATGAAAATCACTCTAAAAATCAGCTCATATCTTAAGCTTTTCAGTTCTTGAAATTCATTCTTAACTGAAAATCAGACACTAAATGCTTTGGGTAAGAATCTTTTTCAATTAGTGTAAGAAATCAGATAAGCATGCAGATTTCCTATAGAACATACTAAAACTATCAGATTTTATTTATTTAGTTCTGAGAGCAGCATTTTTATCTGCAGATTAATGAGGATGAGTGGAAATTCCTGTTGACTGGTGGCATAGGCTTGGACAATCCCTTCTCTAATCCGTGCACCTGGCTTCCTCCACAATCCTGGGATGAAATTTGCCGGCTAGAAGACTTGTCGTGCTTCACAAACATTCGTAAGGATTTTACGCGACTTAAGGATGGATGGAAATTGGTGTATGACAGCTTGGTATGTTAACATTCCTGACTGCTTTCTTCCATGAGCTAATTAATGCATTGAATATATTTATTCACAGAAAATAAAGTATTGTCATTTTACAGGGTCTGTTCCCGCATTTGTGACAGTAAATATTTAAGCAAATGGTGTGGAATGGCAGATATTGCCAGTTTGTCAGATGGCTACTGAATAGCAGGTGATGATTTGAATTGGGCTGCAGGGAAAGACAGCAAAACCTGCAGAAGTAAGGCAATAGTGAAATTAGCTAGATTGAAGTCAGCCACTCTTGCTTTATCAGTCTATCTGTTTGTTCACCATGCTTTGACATACTGTTATGTAGGTATTCTGCTTTTCTGGGTAAATTTAAAAAACAAGAACAAAAACAACTGTTACTTTGTAGAGACACTCAAATGGGATTCGGGAGACCTGTGTTCTATTCCAGAGCGACATATAGGCAGGAATGATTTCTTCTTACATTTTCACTACTCTTCGCTTAAAAATCGAAGCTTCATCAATGAATTACACTCCACTTTTAGGCACTTTCTTTGTCTTACTTTCAACTTTTCTGGGCACTTGTTTTTACCATACTGCTTCTCTTCTCCTTCTTGATACACTGAGCACTCATCGTATACACAATTCCTGACCCTTTCCCAATAGCACGGGACCTGACCATAACTGCTTCCAACACTGAAACCATAGTGTCCATTTACGCTAGTCCAGTGAAGCACTTGTCTCACCCTTCCTTAAATGAGGAGAACATATCAATATACAGCTAAATAGCCTGTGACCTGTTATACTCTTTTTAAACAGGTTGTGTTTTATCAGTTGCAATGATTTAGAAATCCTTTCTCTAACAAAGGGACTCAATGGATGCCGAGAGGAAAACTAAAGGATTTTTAGTTGGAAATACTCATAACCGTACGATAAGTTATATAGAAATTAAGCAGATATGGCTCCTTCAGTTGTCCAAATTGCAGGAAACGGGCAAATGGCAGAAATAATGCTTTACTTTAGTATTTATGTAATATATACAGTAAGTTGACAGCTTGAGTTCATCTACCAACACTAGTCATTGGGAAACTGAACAGAGGAATTACAGCCTTAGAAACAGAGGGTGAGGAGACTACTTCACTATCTATTCTAAGATTATACCTTTTCAAAGTAAAGGTGCCAACTTCCAGAAGAAAAGAATCAAGGTCCACGTATTGACAGCTAACTGCATTCAAAGAGTCAAACTGTGAAAGAAACAGAAGTTTCTTCACTTAAGTAATGTTCAAAACATAACATCTATACAGTCAGGTCATCAGTTAACTGGTATAAAAAAAATATCTAAAACTCAGTAACACTGCAACTAGGACCATTGGTACTGAACCCTGAATGGTATGTGAAAAGGAATGGCATTGTCTGTCATTGTCTTCATCTGGGAGAGGTGCTAGGCCTCTTACTCATTATTATAAAAACATATTCTTTCAGTATCTGTTTCCAACAATAATACTTGTGAATGCACTGGAATGTTAAGAAGTGCTAGTTAATGGGTCTCAGAAAGCATTCTTTATCCTATACAGGCCATTCTTTTCACCAATGTAGTTTATCTCTAGTAACACACAACCAGGCAAGAGGCAGTTTTGTGTAGGAACGGAAGACAAAGAGGGCACAAAATGACCTTGAGCCGCCTTGTCATAAGTAACCGTACAACAAATATAGCTGTCAAATAGTTTTCTGATGAGCTTGCGACATTTTCTCCTGCTACTCTTGCAACTCAAGTTGCTTCCAAAAGTAGGGTAGACCTGACTTCAGCTCCCTGCTCCGAGAGTTCCGTGTATTTTGTCTAAAGTTATGCTCTGTATCTTAGAACAGGGACTGAAACTTGTTCTCCCGCAGCCAGCTGATATTATCTCAAAGTTTACCTCTGCATCTCTGCTTCTCATGGCAAAATGAGCAATTCTTGTCAGTCGTACAAGTCATTACGGTCTTGGGTGCAACCTTCGCTCCTCAGTGTTTTTCAATTTACTCAGCGATACCAAACTAGAACATTTGCAGCCACACTTCTAAACAGTCGTTTGAGTTTTCATTGCAACGTATCTATTTTCCCCATATATTAATTGAAAAATAAGATAAGAATCCAGAACACTGCATTAAGTACTAAGAAATTGGGTGAAGGAGAGGGTCAAAGTCCAGATCCTTTGCAGAATGCAAGCTCCATAGTGACTTGACTTGCTAAATCAAAGTTATTCAGAATCTGTAGTTAGTGCAGGTCTGCCTGCATACCTCTGTGCCCAGCCCTCTACAAGCAAGCCTAGGAGTTTCCCCAGCACAGCTGTAATACCAATCACCGGCTAGTGCTGTACTTGAGTAAGTTAACATACACCACATGCTTATTGCTATTCCAGTCTAGTAACTGCTGTAAAATAGCTGTAATGTTCATATGCCGCTTACAAAATAAGTTCCGGGGCTTTCGTGGACTCGGCTTTCCTTTTTCTGTTCAATTTTAATCAGATGCAGCCTAAATACTCATTATCATGAAATATTGTAGTGTTTCCTGTATCTCATCTCTCTTGCACTTTCTTCCTTGAGAAGAAAGGAACTGGAATTGTTATATTTTAAATACCTAAAAATGATTAACTTCTGTGCTACAGGAGAAGCTCCCTAAATATACTTGGTGTGTTTTTTCCCCCTTGTTTAATGCTTCATTTTTAAACCAAAAAAAAAAAAAGTCCCATTCCCGCAGATTAATAGAAAGTACATCATGAATTGATGTATCAAGTAAAAATAATTGATAATTAACAAATGCTCTGGAGATAACTGAAATATGTATGTTTTTAGGATCCTCAGCATGAGGATTTTCCTGCAGAGTGGAAAGAAAAGTTGGGAGAATTCCAAAGGATGCTTGTCATTCGCTGCCTGAGACCTGACAAGGTATGTTCCAAGGCTACCACCTTTAAAAAAAAAAAACACACTCCACTTTCCACTTGTATTTTAGAAAGCAAAATAATTTGTAAGTAAGCATTTCAACTGAGTTGCTGTGGTTTAGCCCTGGCAAGCATCTAAGCACTGTGCAGGCACTTGCTCATTACTCGCAGTGAGACAGGGGAGAGAACTGGAACTCTGAGACAGTGAAAGCTCATGCTGAGAAATTGTCTGTTCACCAGGTAAAAATCATGGTAAGATAAATGCCATCATTCTAAACATACTCTATCCTCCTCCTTTACCCTAGCTTTTGTGGCTGAACGTGACAGTGCAGCATGGAATTTACCTTTGGTTAGTCCGGACCAGCCACATCCCCTCCCAGAAAACTGGGAGCATAACAAACAGTCTTCTGAACATATAAGGATAGGCCTTGAACTTGGGTTACATTTCAGCGTGTACGCCATAATCTCCTGAGCATTTCCAGCTCAAGGTTGTCTAACAAGACTAGTGACTTGGCTTTTTCATTATGTCTGAATTTGGCTTGCGTAATTGTTTTAATGTCGCTATCCATAGTCAATTAGACTGGTCTAGGAAGATAACATCACAGTAGCATAGAATATTAAGTAGGGATTACTGCAGGCACCCAGATCCATTTTGTTCTATGGAAAGTACTTTGATGCAGAACTGATCTGAGCGCCTAGGTCAAAGGCTCGAATATGGCATAGATCGCAACAGGTACTCACCATTATTCATCTTTATATGAAAAAGTCAGCCTACTAAAAGCAAGATAGAAGTATTTGCTTATATATTTTTTCATATATTCACAGGTTACTGGGACTAGTATTAGCCCACACCTAGCCATGACAAAACATTCTGTGAAAGACAGAAGTAAAACAGTTAAATACTTACACTCTGGAGTGCCTATTAAAAAACTCTACACTTCCTCAAACAACTGTTCAGCTTAATATTAGTATTTGCATATGAATAAAAATATTTTTACCGTATAAAAAAGAGAAAAAAATGTCAGAGTCATATTTCACTTCTGGACTTGTTTGGATCAGTTGTATGAACTTCCAGAAGGTTGGCAAGTTGAATCAGCTTGGATAGGCAGCGGTGGCTGTGGTGTATATTGATTTTTGGAGACAAAGTTATCCACAAGACGCTTCCTAGTTGCAGCAATTTCTTCTTTGAAGGAGCTTATTACTCTTCTGCCAGTTTTGCACTTAAAGCGAAGCAGAAGATAGAGATTTTCATGAGTAACTTAACTGTCCAATTCAGATCGGTTCAGAACTTAGATCCTCAAGAACTCGTTTATCTGCTACTAATGCTAGCTTAGAAGTGTGCTTTTGATGACCAGTACTGCAGTCTGAATGGTGCAAAGTGATTTATCAGGTACTTAATATGCATATTGCTATCTGATTCAAAAGCTCTTCCACCAGCATTGCCAATGGGGTTCAATTCAGTGATAATTTTTTGATATATTTGGCATGTCTAAGTTGTGGGCCCATTGTTTAGCTATGCTTTAAACCACATCGGGGAGAGAGTCTTCAATTTAGTTTTAGTTTAGGAATATTTAGGTAATATCTTGTTTTACACCTACTCCACCTTTTGAGATATCAGACTGCTTCCACTCAAGCAGATTGCTCCTATTTGTAGCTAAGTGTTTTTTTCACTTGATATAATCTTGACAGCCACCAGGTATGTTTTCAATATTGGACATTATCAGCAAGATAAAGATCGATTGTGCAAACCCGTGAGGGGGTTAGATGAAGAATAAGGGGCACAGTAAGTGCGCCCCATCAGGGAGTTCAGCTCACTTCATTCTCTATTATTATCCATAGAATTAAAAGACCATATATCAAAGACCATTAATTAAAGCAGCTCAGTTACAAGTGCTTTGGTTTGCATCAACAGTATGGCCTGCACAAATACTGTAGGGAAGATCAGAACTAGAGAGCTAGGAATCATTTGAAATAGGCTTTTAAGTCTGACGGTGTAATTAGACAGTGATTTTGTGTAAAGCTAGAGACAAAAAGCAACAGTCTGACCAAGTTTTTTTTGTCAGGTGTGGTATTCTTCCCTTCTGAGAAAAGATAGAGCTGCTAATTGTAGTTTCCAGGAATGAAAGATATTTTTCTACTGTAAGGAGTTGTTGGACAAACAATTCTAATGGAACCAAGTTTTATTCCAGAAGCTAGACAATAGGCTAGGTTTTGGAAAGGATAGAGGTGCACGTTGCTTAGCAAATAATGCGTATTAGTTATCGCTTCTGAGTTAGTCCCATTCTGGTGTTACGCCATCATTCCTCTCCTAGTGTTCAACCATCTTAAGAAAGGAAATGTTTTTTTTTTTCCTTTTAACAGTCCAGTGTTGCAATTTAAGATTAATTGGTTAATACTTACAAGGAAGATTCTTAGCATTGTCATCTCCAGCATGTAGTACTCCTCCATTGTCAGTTCGTCAGACTGCTTAGTTACAGATGGAAAGCCACAGCTATGACGCTTGGCGTGCTCCTCCCTGCAGCGTAAGCCAAGAACAGGTATTAAAACCAGTAAAGTTACACTTCAAGAGATGTAATCACTGGACAGGTCTCTTTAGTATTTCTATCTATGAGTAGAGAAAGTACTTTACAGATAACATCTAAAATACATTTCAGCAGATGACAGATAAAAATTAGTTGCGTGAACTGTGAGCAAGAAAGAGTACAAGGCAAGATCTCGACAGACTTTACAACACTGACAGAACCTATCTTCTGCTTGCTGAATTAAAAACATTATCTTTGGAAGCAAAAAGAGAAATGCAAAACTGTATGGAGTATAATTAACAAGTATCTCAAGGTATAAGGTACAATAAGTTTTCAGTAGGTTTCAGTTTGGTGAAATGCTAGAAAAGTTGTTCGTTTTGTAACAAATAAGGGGAAGCCGTCAACAAAATTTAGAGAAATACTTCAAGAACATTGTTACACCTGTGCTTACCAGGGGTCATCATCTGGTTCCCAGCCCTCCAGTTCTATCAAGCAAAAGAAACATTTTGCCACATCTGGTTCATTTGCATTTGGACAGTGGATAAAGCCTGCTTTTGCCATCTGTGAGAAACAGTTCAGAAGTTTAGAACTTCGTCCAACACAAGGCTCGTGCTCACATCAAACTGTACCAGAAAACTTATAAAAACATATATCCCCTCTGTATCTATCAGCACAGAACAAGCTGAAAAACAAGTTTTAAGAGTGAGAAGTGCAAGCAGGAAGATCAACTAGAAAAGGACCAAAGAATAGTCTAGTCTAGCAAACAGGTTTCTGCATAGTTGTTACATTAACAGGCTACCGGAGTACCCTTGCTATTTCAGCAATTAGCTAGTGCACATATGCAAGCATTCCACTAGCAGTGTGTGAGATCTGCTGTAGCCACAAATATATATATATGTTTATTTTCCNAAAACATCTTCCTTGTAACAGGTAACGCTATTGAATTTCATGATAACTTCAGAAGGAATGCAGGATCAGCTTCTTGGAATAGTAGTTGCAAAAGAAAGACCAGATCTTGAAGGAGAAAAACAAGCCCTCATCCTTCAAGGGGCTGCGAATAAAAGGTATAGAGATAATTTCCCTTGAGAGGGACAGAAGCAGATTGCAGTTTAGAAAATCGAAATCATAGGAAATGCATTTCAGAGGCATTTTTTTAATTGCTCTATTATGTAGGTCCGATTTAATGGGAAATTTGAGACCAGGATTTTTGAGAGCCCAGACTTGCCTCATTCGGTTTTTAGGCTGAATAAAACACACGGTCTTTCTCGTATTCCTACTGGTTATGGCTTTCTATTTCTGACAGAGTTTACTATCTGTGGGATTATAGGAAAATATTAAGGAACTTAGTAGGGGGATGTGTCATTGTAGAGCAAACTCCTGCTCCTGTCTTCTGTTTTTATATGTCCCTTTCCAATTGTTAATGTATGATTTGCTGTCCTCACAAATGTTGATGTTTTACAGTTTTTTTTTCTTTCATTGTGTGTTATCTTTGCAATTTATTGCACATGTGGAAGGCATCTTTTCCCAGAGGTCAAAGCATGAAATGTGTAGCATTCAAAATATTGTGACGCTTTCTCCCTTTGCAGTGTCCATTTCTAGTCTGAAATTGGCTTAAATTTCTGAAAAATTAAGCTAATGCTTAATTACAAGTACAAAAAGGGTTTTTTTTAATGCAAGTTGCATACTGTGGGTAAAATCTACACATTATCTTCTTCTATAAAACTAGTAGAAAATGACCAAATTTAATATGCAAAAAAATTTGTATTTTATCATAGGCAACTAAAAGAAATAGAAGACAAGATTTTAGAAGTTCTTTCGGCTTCAGAAGGAAATATTTTGGAGGATGAAACTGCTATCAAGATACTGTCTTCTTCCAAAGTTCTGGCTAATGAGATTTCCGAAAAGCAAGCTGTAGCTGAAGAAACAGAAAAGAAGATTGATGCCACTCGTATGGGCTATCGTCCTATTTCTGTCCATTCGTCAATCTTGTTTTTTTCTATTACTGATCTAGCCAACATTGAGCCTATGTATCAGTACTCTCTCATGTGGTTTATTAACCTTTTCATCATGTCTATAGATAACTCAGAGAAATCAGAAGATTTACAAACAAGGTAAGA
This sequence comes from Pavo muticus, assembly GCA_016647715.1. Taxonomy (NCBI): domain Eukaryota; kingdom Metazoa; phylum Chordata; class Aves; order Galliformes; family Phasianidae; genus Pavo; species Pavo muticus. The sequence goes on from JACDJE010000782.1 coordinate 103,985, forward strand.
GGGATAATATGGCATTTGTAATTGGGATGTATTCTTTGTTACTCTAGAAAACTTATTGCCGTTCCTGCAAAGCGTGTTGTGTCAGGCATTGCATTTTGAACTATTCCTTGTATATATCTGCCACATAATGTTTTCATAGAAACAAAACGGTATGATATAATACCAAGTGCAACATATTCCACTATTTTATTTAGTAACTGCTAACTTAAGCCATGTGTGAAATTGCAAACTAGCGGATAGATTAAAATGATCCACTGACCTTAATTTTATATTTTATGTATTGACTTTGTATGCNATGCTCTGGAGATAACTGAAATATGTATGTTTTTAGGATCCTCAGCATGAGGATTTTCCTGCAGAGTGGAAAGAAAAGTTGGGAGAATTCCAAAGGATGCTTGTCATTCGCTGCCTGAGACCTGACAAGGTATGTTCCAAGGCTACCACCTTTAAAAAAAAAAAACACACTCCACTTTCCACTTGTATTTTAGAAAGCAAAATAATTTGTAAGTAAGCATTTCAACTGAGTTGCTGTGGTTTAGCCCTGGCAAGCATCTAAGCACTGTGCAGGCACTTGCTCATTACTCGCAGTGAGACAGGGGAGAGAACTGGAACTCTGAGACAGTGAAAGCTCATGCTGAGAAATTGTCTGTTCACCAGGTAAAAATCATGGTAAGATAAATGCCATCATTCTAAACATACTCTATCCTCCTCCTTTACCCTAGCTTTTGTGGCTGAACGTGACAGTGCAGCATGGAATTTACCTTTGGTTAGTCCGGACCAGCCACATCCCCTCCCAGAAAACTGGGAGCATAACAAACAGTCTTCTGAACATATAAGGATAGGCCTTGAACTTAGGTTACATTTCAGCGTGTACGCCATAATCTCCTGAGCATTTCCAGCTCAAGGTTGTCTAACAAGACTAGTGACTTGGCTTTTTCATTATGTCTGAATTTGGCTTGCGTAATTGTTTTAATGTCGCTATCCATAGTCAATTAGACTGGTCTAGGAAGATAACATCACAGTAGCATAGAATATTAAGTAGGGATTACTGCAGGCACCCAGATCCATTTTGTTCTATGGAAAGTACTTTGATGCAGAACTGATCTGAGCGCCTAGGTCAAAGGCTCGAATATGGCATAGATCGCAACAGGTACTCACCATTATTCATCTTTATATGAAAAAGTCAGCCTACTAAAAGCAAGATAGAAGTATTTGCTTATATATTTTTTCATATATTCACAGGTTACTGGGACTAGTATTAGCCCACACCTAGCCATGACAAAACATTATGTGAAAGACAGAAGTAAAACAGTTAAATACTTACACTCTGGAGTGCCTATTAAAAAACTCTACACTTCCTCAAACAACTGTTCAGCTTAATATTAGTATTTGCATATGAATAAAAATATTTTTACCGTATAAAAAAGAGAAAAAAATGTCAGAGTCATATTTCACTTCTGGACTTGTTTGGATCAGTTGTATGAACTTCCAGAAGGTTGGCAAGTTGAATCAGCTTGGATAGGCAGCGGTGGCTGTGGTGTATATTGATTTTTGGAGACAAAGTTATCCACAAGACGCTTCCTAGTTGCAGCAATTTCTTCTTTGAAGGAGCTTATTACTCTTCTGCCAGTTTTGCACTTAAAGCGAAGCAGAAGATAGAGATTTTCATGAGTAACTTAACTGTCCAATTCAGATCGGTTCAGAACTTAGATCCTCAAGAACTCGTTTATCTGCTACTAATGCTAGCTTAGAAGTGTGCTTTTGATGACCAGTACTGCAGTCTGAATGGTGCAAAGTGATTTATCAGGTACTTAATATGCATATTGCTATCTGATTCAAAAGCTCTTCCACCAGCATTGCCAATGGGGTTCAATTCAGTGATAATTTTTTGATATATTTGGCATGTCTAAGTTGTGGGCCCATTGTTTAGCTATGCTTTAAACCACATCGGGGAGAGAGTCTTCAATTTAGTTTTAGTTTAGGTATATTTAGGTAATATCTTGTTTTACACCTACTCCACCTTTTGAGATATCAGACTGCTTCCACTCAAGCAGATTGCTCCTATTTGTAGCTAAGTGTTTTTTTCACTTGATATAATCTTGACAGCCACCAGGTATGTTTTCAATATTGGACATTATCAGCAAGATAAAGATCGATTGTGCAAACCCGTGAGGGGGTTAGATGAAGAATAAGGGGCACAGTAAGTGCGCCCCATCAGGGAGTTCAGCTCACTTCATTCTCTATTATTATCCATAGAATTAAAAGACCATATATCAAAGACCATTAATTAAAGCAGCTCAGTTACAAGTGCTTTGGTTTGCATCAACAGTATGGCCTGCACAAATACTGTAGGGAAGATCAGAACTAGAGAGCTAGGAATCATTTGAAATAGGCTTTTAAGTCTGACGGTGTAATTAGACAGTGATTTTGTGTAAAGCTAGAGACAAAAAGCAACAGTCTGACCAAGTTTTGTTTTGTCAGGTGTGGTATTCTTCCCTTCTGAGAAAAGATAGAGCTGCTAATTGTAGTTTCCAGGAATGAAAGATATTTTTCTACTGTAAGGAGTTGTTGGACAAACAATTCTAATGGAACCAAGTTTTATTCCAGAAGCTAGACAATAGGCTAGGTTTTGGAAAGGATAGAGGTGCACGTTGCTTAGCAAATAATGCGTATTAGTTATCGCTTCTGAGTTAGTCCCATTCTGGTGTTACGCCATCATTCCTCTCCTAGTGTTCAACCATCTTAAGAAAGGAAATGTTTTTTTTTTTTCCTTTTAACAGTCCAGTGTTGCAATTTAAGATTAATTGGTTAATACTTACAAGGAAGATTCTTAGCTTTGTCATCTCCAGCATGTAGTACTCCTCCATTGTCAGTTCGTCAGACTGCTTAGTTACAGATGGAAAGCCACAGCTATGACGCTTGGCGTGCTCCTCCCTGCAGCGTAAGCCAAGAACAGGTATTAAAACCAGTAAAGTTACACTTCAAGAGATGTAATCACTGGACAGGTCTCTTTAGTATTTCTATCTATGAGTAGAGAAAGTACTTTACAGATAACATCTAAAATACATTTCAGCAGATGACAGATAAAAATTAGTTGCGTGAACTGTGAGCAAGAAAGAGTACAAGGCAAGATCTCGACAGACTTTACAACACTGACAGAACCTATCTTCTGCTTGCTGAATTAAAAACATTATCTTTGGAAGCAAAAAGAGAAATGCAAAACTGTATGGAGTATAATTAACAAGTATCTCAAGGTATAAGGTACAATAAGTTTTCAGTAGGTTTCAGTTTGGTGAAATGCTAGAAAAGTTGTTCGTTTTGTAACAAATAAGGGGAAGCCGTCAACAAAATTTAGAGAAATACTTCAAGAACATTGTTACACCTGTGCTTACCAGGGGTCATCATCTGGTTCCCAGCCCTCCAGTTCTATCAAGCAAAAGAAACATTTTGCCACATCTGGTTCATTTGCATTTGGACAGTGGATAAAGCCTGCTTTTGCCATCTGTGAGAAACAGTTCAGAAGTTTAGAACTTCGTCCAACACACGGCTCGTGCTCACATCAAACTGTACCAGAAAACTTATAAAAACATATTTCCCCTCTGTATCTATCAGCACAGAACAAGCTGAAAAACAAGTTTTAAGAGTGAGAAGTGCAAGCAGGCAGATCAACTAGAAAAGGACCAAAGAATAGTCTAGTCTAGCAAACAGGTTTCTGCATAGTTGTTACATTAACAGGCTACCGGAGTACCCTTGCTATTTCAGCAATTAGCTAGTGCACATATGCAAGCATTCCACTAGCAGTGTGTGAGATCTGCTGTAGCCACAAATATATATATATGTTTATTTTCCAGAAAAAAAAAAAAAAAACACAGCATAAGGCTGGGACCACAGAAAACCCTTACATATGAACTGTGTGAGTTGAGTACCACATTTTCCTGTCAGTTTAGAATCACATCTGGTAAGAAAGTGAAAATACAAATTGGTTTCAGTTATTGAGATCCACATCTTAGACAACTCCTTCAGCATGGTTTAGCTGACATCTAGCCCAAGTGTTTGATACACGTGCCAAAACAGAACCATGGTCTCCTCAGTGCTTACGTTGAAGTCCGTGAAGACATAAGCATTAACTTTTCTAAAACTAAGATGATTTTCACTTCTGATTAAAGTATTAATCAATCTGCTACTTCATTTTTTCCTGCTGGATGGAGTACAACTTTCATTTAGGCTGATCTCTGAAACAAGAATCTGCAAGCAGAAACACCATATAATACAAAAAGCTCACTCCAAGTTACAAAAATAAAAAAATTAAGTTAGACCAGTGAACAAAACACTTGAACTTGCAGTCCTCCTGCTTGTAAGGTTAACAGGTAGCAAGGTTAACTAGTATATAGAGAAGTTAAGCTAGTAAGAATAGTCAAACAGAGAGGAAAGGTGCTCACCAATGTTGTAGGCTCACAAGACACCAGAAGGAGTGTCCAGGAAGAGATCCTTCTTTAGTGGAAGTCAGCCCTTAAATGGGGTCTAGGAGAGGTGGAGCCTGGCTCCACCCCTTCCAGGCACACAGGTGAACTGCTTTCACCTGTGCTCCCATGGCTGACTCAGTGCTTGCCTCAGGTGGTCAATCAGAGGTTCAGGCCGTGATTCAACAGTTCCCATACATTGCTACAGTAACTCAGAGCAAAGAGAAGATGGAGCATTCACCTTTTCATCTCAGGCCAAGCAGAAGCTCACAACTTCTATTGAACGTGAACACGCTAACATAAAAAACTTCATATTTAGTCACAACATACCAAAAATAAGATGTAATCAAAGCATTCATTTTCAGACTTATGTTCTCTGGAGTGCATTTGCAGTTCTTTACAAAAGGCCAAGTACTGAAAGTATTTAATCGATTTTCATAGTCGTACATCTCTTTCAAATCAGTCAAAAGCTTTACAGCTGAAACAAGCTCTTTCAAAAGCACCTCCATCTATAAAACCTGCAAGGAGCATAGGTTAGAGTTCCCTCCTTTCTTGCTCTTCAATTTAAGGTACTTTAGTAATTGGTGACACATTGCACCTGTAAAGCAGAGGGGCTTTAAATTAACAACATGTGGGAGGGTAGGAATGTGAAAATTGAGAATTGTACCTGTTGTTTACTGTCTTAGGTATGTAATCCCTCATACTATCTATTTATTAACTGAAAAAAATGATGTTTATATTTTGTAACTACATTTATAAGCATATTTAGTTTATAATTGAAATGTTGAAAAGATAAGTGAAAAGCTAATAAAAATTTAGTAATTTTATGTATAGTTTATGTTGAAGCAATTAAGCATACACTGATTGTGACAAAAAATGGTAGAACTATCACTGATGTTTTTGAAATGTTTAGTTTTTCTTGAATTTTAAATTCAGAGATAAAATTTAATACTGTGTTTGCTGATACTTTTGGAGTTCTTTAATGGTGAAATGGTAATTATGCAATACTCAGCGTGTGTTTTAAGGTACTCCAGACAGATGAGAAATAAAATAAATGGTGGCATATATGAGAAATGAATTTTTAAGAGTTTACGGAGTCAAAGTTTCAAACTGAGTTTTTATAAATTGTGTCTCATTTTTGGTGCTGCACTTGCTTAAATTCAGTAGGAAACTAAAAGACTAGCATGTAGTATACTGTTATATGCAGCAGTTTAATAAGCCAAGATGCTATCAATTTAGAAACAAGTTCAATTAGAAGGTTTGAAAACTGAAATCTTCTCTGTAATACAAATGGAGTGCGTGCAGGAAGGATTCTAGGTTTTTATACCAACACATTATTCTGTTCAGATACAGGGCAGAAATAATAGTAAGCGTCACTTCTAATTTCAACCTTCTCAGAGCATGTTTTCACTACGAGACTATTTTGCCTTTACTTTACACATACTAAATCACTTCTTTGAGGCTGAACTGATGTTTGATTTTGTACGTAGCAATACTCTTCTTGTCATTTGTATTAAACTGTTGAAAGCAACATGTTAATAGTTATGCATAAATAGGGCATTCATATTGTATTTTTCCTTTTTTGAGATAATACCAATGGTGCAGGAATTCATCATTCACCATCTGGGCCGTCCTTTTATTGAGCCACCTCCGTTTGATTTGTCAAGTGCATTTTCTGACAGCCACTCTTGTGCACCACTGATATTTGTACTTTCTCCTGGAGCCGACCCCATGGCCGCGCTAGTGAAGTTTGCTGACGATCAGGTATTGTAATACCTTCAGGCTTTTTTAAGATAGGCACACACACAAATACATCATCTATGTGTCTGTATGAACAGCTATTTAAGGAAAAGTAGAAATGCCGAAGTAAGCTCAGAAACCTGTTCTTAGGCTCCTAAAAACATGTTGAAACTGATCTCATGGTTCTCTTTAACACAGAACATGAACTANATTCCATTCCATTCCATTCCATTCCATTCCATTCCCCCTTCCTGCCCAAGCTCCATCCTTGCTTTCTTTTCTCCTTTCCCTTCCTCCCCTCTCTCCCTCCTTCATTCTACTCCTTTTTTCTTCCTCTTCTTCATTCCTCATATCACCTTTTTCTTCTCCCTTTTGTGTTTTCAGTGCATCTCCTGAGTCCACTACAGCTTATAAGATCTGTTATACAAAGAGCTTTGTTTAAGCACAGTTGTTAAGACAGAGTATTCTGCCATCTGTTCTTTATTTTAGGGGCTAGTAGTCATGTCAGCTGAACTGGAAGAAGTGGTAAACAGCATTTTGAAAGGCAAAATTCCAGGGCTTTGGATGAATAAGTCCTATCCGAGCCTCAAGCCTCTGGGCAGCTACGTGAATGATTTCTTAAGTAGGCTGAAGTTCCTACAGGTAAGCACGCTCCATTTACACATAGTTCTTCAATGCTGCTTCTAATATTTGTCTTTCACTGTCAGGGGGCAGAGCTCTGTAAGCTAACACACATCATTTATACTGAATAACTGGCTTATAATGTTAAGCTTATTTGTGCACCCATTTTGTATAGTCACTAGTTCATCACAGAATGGCCTGGGTCGGAAGGGAGCTCAAGGATCGTGAATCACCAACCCCACTGCCATGGGAACAGCCTCCAACCTTCATGTGACTACGAGACCATGAGCACTTCGCATGAGTTCCAGTTTCATCTGGGACGGAGTTATTTTCTTCTTACTGTTGGCTCTAGGAGAAAAACAATGTTGATATAACACAACAGTATTTTAGTTGTTGCTGAGCACTGGAAAAAATACCACTGCTTTCTGAAAGAAAAGAGTCAGCCCTGGATGCACAAAAGGAGAAATTACTTTGGTTGTTATTGTACAAGTTGCTTTCTAAATGCTACAAAAAAACAAATGTTTCCCTGCATCCTCATCTCTCTTTTGCTGCTGCAGATGTGGTATGAAAATGGAATGCCTCCCGTCTTCTGGATTTCAGGATTCTTCTTCACACAAGCGTTCTTAACAGGTGCCCAGCAGAACTACGCCAGGAAGTACACTATTCCAATAGACCTGTTAGCGTTTGACTATGAAGTGCTGGAAGATAAGGAATATAAAGTTGCTCCTGAGGACGGTAAGTAAACTCAAGTGTTAGTTAACATTAATTTGCAGACTCAAGACTTAAGCAATTAAGTTAATGAATGTAGTTAGTTAAACATACAGAAAGGCATGTTCCCCCCATGAAATGCACAAAACAGTGAAGAGGCAAAATACTACAAGACATTTCTGTGCTCCTTTTTTGCCTGAAGGGATAAAATAAATATCACCAACAGAGGATACCTCTTACCCCAAACTTCCCACAGCAGAGAGAGCAGATAAAACTTCCAAGCAATATTAGCTTGCCCATTCTTTTCCCCCACCTCCCAGTAACACAAGTCTGAAGATTTTCCTAAACCAGTGAAAGCAAAACCATTGGCTGCTGGCTACACTTGCTTCACTATCCTTAGTAAAATAGGTTACGGATATCATTAGGATACATGGTAGAAAACGACATTCTTAAAAACTACTTTGTCAGCTTTCTATCTTCAGAAAAATGAAGGATTGAAGTGAACAGTTCTGAAGAAAAGGACTTAAGTTGGAAGGGAAGATCATTGAGCTCTTTATAATACTTTCATGAGGATCAGTTTGACTGGAAGTTGTATAAGGAAGGTTTTGGCAGGTTACCTAGGAAAACATCACCCTGTCAGTTTCAACTTTTCGTCATCAGTTTTTAATTGCTTTTTAAAATTTATTTTATTACATTTTATAACTATTATATCATATATTAATTTACTAAAAATTATTGTTTAAAAACTAACAAGCAAATAAGAACTACCCAACCTTAATTTAAAGGTATAAATGAGTTACTATTTCTAACAAGCAGTGAAACAATTACGTTTAACTGCCAAAAGACTCTTTGAGATACGATCAAATCTCCTCTGGAAAAACTGATCGAAGTTCATAATATACATTACATACAGAGAAGTTCATAATGACAAATGTGAAAACAATGTCCTGTACTTTTTTTTTCTTTTGTAAACCTCCCTTCTCTCAGTATTTGTTAAAGACTGGATGTGCTGTGCTACTGCCAGACACTGTCGCTTTCTAAAACTTAACAGAACTATAATTAAAAAAACTCGTAATGCAGTATAAGAAAGGCTGCGTTAAAAGAAAGTATTTGATTGTCATTTGGAACACTAAAGTTGACCAAGGCCCACACAGTCAATCCATTGGCAGCAAAGCGTGCCACACCGGCTGCTGCTTTCAGCCAGAAAACACTTCCAGCTTTTATTTAAGTGTATGTTAAGTGTTCTCTTACACAACTGATTTAGGGGTCTACATCCAAGGACTGTTCTTAGATGGAGCACGCTGGAACAGAGAAACTAAAAAACTAGGAGAATCTCATCCAAAAATCCTCTACGATACAGTACCTGTGGTGAGTGAATATTTCATTTTGTAACATTTATATAGTATTATACGTGAACAAATTCTGTGGAATGAATACCTAACTTGTAGCCATGAAGGGAGAAAAAGGGTATTTCTTAAAATTTCATGGCATTAAAAAAATTTTGGTCGAAATAGAAACTGCCTGAGAGGAGCTGAGAAACCTCTACCACTAACAATGGCAATGGTACATTAGGTGTTGCAGATTTCTTGAAAGGAAGAAATATGCTAAGAAAAGAGTCAACAAAAAACAGGTTTTCATGGCTATGTGCAAAAAAAGCAAACACCACTGTCAAAAATACTTAGGCCCAGTCAAGAATGTTTCCCACCTCACCCCCCCCTTTCTTTTTAAACTGATGTGAACAAGATTATTCTTTGCTGCAGATATGGCTAAAGCCCTGTAAGAAAGCAGACATCCCACAGCGACCCAGTTACCTGGCTCCAGTGTACAAGACCAGCGAGAGAAGAGGGATCCTGTCAACCACTGGCCACTCCACCAACTTTGTCATTGCAATGACCCTCCCTTCCGATAAACCACAAGAACACTGGATCAAGCGGGGAGTCGCGTTATTATGCCAGCTTAATTCATAGAACTACCACTAATGGGGGGTCCTTTTCTAGATAACCCGTGAGGAACGCGTGTCAGTTCCAAAATGCCATATCAGAAGAAGAGAAGGCAACATGCGCATGAAAGGATTGAAGAAAAAACAAAAAACATTTTGCATTTCATGAAATATACAATATAAAATCACACAATAAAAACCTCACGAAAGCCAACAAAAATATCTGGTCCTTTAATAATTTTATTTTTTTGAAGGCTCCTTATTTATAAGGAGCATACATAAAAATGAACACAGCACTGTTGACTATGAACAGAACAGCATTTGATCTTTTCCAGCTTTATAAAATTAAGAAAAAAACAAAAAATTAGTTTTAACAAAAAGACTGATAGCTCAACTGTATCTTATAGGACCATAATCACATTCGAAACCATAGACATTTGTTAACAAGAGGGGATTTTTTTTTATTAAAACAATCTCACTGCATCTAGCAACAGCAGTATTTCTAAGCGTAATCACAGCAGATTGAGTGCAATGTGATCTACATCAAAATTCATATGGGACATCACACAGTGACAGCGTTGTAATATACAAATAACATGCTGTAAGGTTAACAGGTATACAGAGAAGTTAGGCTGCTAAGAATAGTTAAATATACAGAAAAGGTGCTCACCAGTGTTGTAGGCTCACAAAGGAACTCCACAAGGAGCGATCTCCAGGAAGAGATCCTTCCTCAGTGGAAGTCAGCCCTTAAATGGGGTCTAGGAGAGGTGGAGCCTGGCTCCTCACCTTCTGGTCACACAGGTGAATTGCCTTCACCTGTGCTCCCATGGCTGACTCAGCTCTTGCCTCAGGTGGTTAATCAGAGGTTGAGGCCGTGATTCAACAGTTCCCATACACATGCCCTCCAACAAATACAAGTTAGATGAGACTCTGGATTCAGCACAATGGAATGTACAAACCAAGCAGAAATGTAGTGGAATTCAGATTGTCGGAAACGTGACTTAGAAGAGTACATTAGAACCAATTGGATTTCAGTACTGGTGGAAAACCTATAGAGGAACTCGCAGCTGTTACACTGTGTAAGGTTAACAGGCTGTAAAGTTAACAGGTATACACAGAAGTCAGGCTGGTAAGAATAGTTAAATATACAGAAGAGGTGCTCACCAGTGTTGTAGGCTCACAAAGAAACTCCACAAGGAGCGATCTCCAGGAAGAGATCCTTCCTCAGGGGAAGTCAGCCCTTAAATGGGGTCTAGGAGAGGTGGAGCCTGGCTCCACCCCTTCCAGGCACACAGATGAATTGCCTTCACCTGTGCTCCCATGGCTGACTCAGCTCTTGCCTCAGGTGGTCAATCAGAGGTTGAGGCCGTGATTCAACAGTTCCCATACGCTCCACCCCTTCACGGCTTGAACCAATGATTAACTAAGGGTGAGTCTTTCCTATTACAGAGATACAACACATCGCGACGCTTATACAATTCCCCGTTGCAATTTATGTTATCATAATTTTAAGGCGAGTGATTGATAAAAGTTCATGTTCTTTCTTGGGCCAGTGCTCGATGATGTTACTGGAGGCATGCAGTAGTGAGGTGCAGGTCCATCTTATGCTCCAGCAGTCCCATGTAAATCATCACCGGGTGTCACACATGGTCTGGCAGCAACACTGGAACATTTCGATGATATTTTGTTCCTTCCGGTGGTCCTGGAGGCTCAAAGACTCATGGGGAGTAATACAGATGTTTCAAGGGTACCAGGAGGGGAAGGTCTGCCCTCCAGGGCAAGATACAGGCCGTATTTTTATCCTGGGTCAATACTTCAGCTTGTACTGGGGCATGCCCCGGCCACCGTACCATACCTTCTGGCCAGATGTATGTGCCTGCATAGCTATATCAGGCACCAACAGGGGTGTCCTGATCTGCCACCGGGACACGATGGGGGTTCCTTTGGCAATAAAAATTGGAGTGTTGACCACAATATCTGTAGGCCATGTACCTATCATCGGAGGGACTACTGAGCCTCCCACCTCCAATAATCTCCCCCAAGGTGCAAGTAGGCCACACCATTTAGGTCCTACCTGCACCTTCCAAGGCCATTTTATTCTATG
>JACDJE010000782.1:116191-129117 GCA_016647715.1 Pavo muticus
CCATCATTCCTCTCCTAGTGTTCAACCATCTTAAGAAAGGAAATGGTTTTTTTCCTTTAAACAGTCTAGTTTTGCATTTTAAGATTAATTGGTTAACACTTACAAGGAAGATTCTTAGCCGTGCCATCTCCAGCGTGTAGTACTCCTCCATCGTCAGGTCGTCAAACTGCTTAGTTAGAGATAGAAAGCCACAGCTACGACGTTTGGCGTGCTCCTCCCTGTAGCGTAAGCCAAGAACAGGTTTTAAAACCAGGAAAGTTACACTTCAAGAGATGTAACGACTGGACAGGTCTCTTTAGTATTTCTATCTGTGAGTAGAGGAGGTACTTTACAGATAACATCTGAAGTACATTTCAGCAGATGACAGATAAAAACTAGTCACGTGAACTGTGAGCGATAAAGAGTACAAGGCAAGATCTCGACTGACTTTACAACATTGACAGAACCTATCTTCTGCTTGCTGAATTAAAAACATTATCTTTGGAAGCAAAAAGAGAAATGAAAATCTGTACGGAGTATAATTAAAAAGTATTTCAAGGTATAAGGTATGATAAGTTTTCAGTAGGCTTCAGTTTGGTGAAATGCTAGAAAAGTTGTTCATTTTGCAACAAATAAGGGGAAGTTGTCAACAATATTTAGAGAAATACTTCAAGAACATTGTTACACTTGTGCTTACCACGGGTCATCATCTGGTTCCCAGCCCTCCAGTTCTATCAAGCAAAAGAAACATTTTGCCACATCTGGTTCATTTGCACTTGGACAGTGGATAAAGCCTGCTTTTGCCATCTGCGAGAAACAGTTCAGAAGTTTAGAACTTCATCCAACACACAGCTTGTGCTCACGTCAAACTGTTCCAGAAAACTTAGAAAAACATCTTTCCCCTCTGTATCTATCAGCACAGAACAAGCTGAAAAATGAGTTTTAAGAGGGAGAAGTGCAAGCAGGCAAATCAACTAGGAAAGGAACAAGGAATAGTCTAGTCTAGCAAACAGGTTTCTGCATAGTTGTTACGTTAGCAGGCTACCGGAGTACCCTTGCTATTTCAGCGATTAGGTAGCGGACATACACAAGCATTCCACTAGCAGTGCGTGAGATCTGCTGTAGCCACAAATATATATATGTTTATTTTCCAGAAAAAAACATAGCATAAGGCTGCGACCACAGAAATCCCTTAAATATGAACCGTGTGAGTAGAGTACTACATTTTCCTGTCAGTTTAGAATCACATCTGGTGCGAAAGTGAAAATACAAGTTGGTTTCAGTTATTGAGATATACATCTGAGACAACTCCTTCAGCATGGCTTAGCTGACATCTAGCCCAGATGTTTGATACATGTGCCAAAACAGAAGCACGGTCTCCTCAGTGCTTAAGTTGAAGTCTGCGAAGACATAAGCATTAAGTTTCCTAAAACTAAGATGATTTTCACTTCTGATTAAAGTATTAATCAATCTGCTACTTCATTCTTCCTGCTGGATGAGGTAGAATTTTCTTTTAGGCTGATCTCTGAAACAAGAACCTGCAAGCAGAAACATCATGTAATACAAAAAGCTCACTCTAAGTTACAAATATAAGTTAAATTTAGACTGGTGAACTAAGCACGTGAACTTGCAGTCATCCTGCTACAGTAACTCAGAGGAAAGAGAAGACGGAGCATTCACCTTGTCATCTCAGGCCAAGTAGAAGCTCACAACTTCTACTGAATGTGAACACGCTAACATAAGAAACTTGATATTTAGTCACAGTATACCAAAAATAAGATGTAGTTAAAGCATGCATTTTCAGACTTACGTTCTCTGGAGTGCACTTGCAGTTCTTTACAAAAGGCCAATTGGCGAAGGTTTTTAAGCGGTTTTCATAGTCATACATCTCTTTAAAATCAATCAAAAGCTTTAAAGCTGAAACAAGCTCTTTCAAAAGCACCTCCATCTATAAAATCTGCAAGGAGTATAGCTTAGAGCTCCCCCCTTTCTTGTTCTTCAATTTAAGGTACTTTACTAATTGCTGACACATTGCACCTGTAAAGCAGAGGGGCTTTAAATTGAGAACACATGGGAGGGTAGGAGTGTGAGATTTGAGAATAGAACCTGTTGTTGTTTTCTGTCTCAGGTATGTAGTCTCTCATACTATCTATTAACTGAAAGAAATTATGTTTATATTTTGTAGCTATGTTTATAAGTATATTTTGTTTATAATTGAAATGTTGAAAAGATAAGTGAAAAGCTAATAGAAATTTAGCAATTTTATGTATAGTTTATATTGATGCAATTAAGCATACAATGATTGTGATGAAAAATGGTTGAATTATCACTGATGTTTTTGAAATGTTTAGTTTTTCTTGGTTTTTACATTCAGAGAAAAAATCTTATACTGTGTTTGCTGATACTGTTGGAGGTCTTTAATGGTGAAATGGTAATTATGCAATATTCAGAGTGTGTTTTAAGGTACACCAGACCTTAAAAGAAAAGAAATAAAACAAATGGTGGCATATAGGAGAAATGTATTTTTAAGAGTTTATAGAGTCAAAGTTTCAAACTGACTTTTTATAAATTGTGTGTCATTTTTGGTACTGCATTTGCTTAAATTCAATAGGAAAATAAAAGACTAGCAAGGAGTATACTGTTGTATGCAACAGTTTACTAAGCCAAGATGCTATCCATTTTGAAACAAGCTCAATTAGGAGGTTTGAAAACTGAAATCTCTGTGATACAAATGGAGCGTGTGTAGGAAGAATTCTAGGTTTTTATACCAGCACATTATTCTGTTCAGCTACAGGGCAGAAATAATACCAAGGGTCGCTTCTAATTTCAATCTTCTCAGAGCATGTTTTCACTACGAGACTATTTAGCCCTCACTTTACGCATACTAAATCACTACTTTGAGACTGAACTGATGTTTAATTTTCTATGTAGTAGTACTCTCCTTGTTATTTATATTAAACTGTTGAAAGCAGTGTGTTAATAGTTACATATAAATAGGGCATTCAGATTCTATTTTTCCTGTTTTGAGATAATACCAATGGTGCAGGAATTCATCGTTCACCATCTGGGCCGTCAATTTATTGAGCCACCTCCATTTGATTTGTTGAGTGCATTTTCTGACAGCCACTCTTGTGCACCACTGATATTTGTACTTTCTCCTGGAGCGGACCCTAGGGCCGCGCTCGTGAAGTTTGCTGACGACCAGGTATTGTAATACCTTCAGGCTTTTTTAAGGTAGATGATGTATTTGTGTGTGTGCCTGCATGTCTGTATGAACAGCTATTTAAGGAAAAGTTGAAATGCTGAAGTAAGCTCAGAAACCTGTTCCTAGGCTCCTAAAAACATGTTGAAACTGATCTCATGGTTCTCCTTAACACAAAACAGGAAATAATGCAGGTGGACTGTTTTTAGGAAGCGTTTGTCTATTGTTTGCAATTATTTTTAACGTGAAATATTTTGGCACGTTCTATAATGCTGTGATGTCCTGATCTATTTAATTAGCTCGTGTAATCTCAAACAGAAAATGGAGGGGAAAAAAAAAAAAGAAAATGGCTTTAACTTCCATTGTAAGGAATCATATCTGAAAAAGATGTTTTTTCTAACAAGTGTAATATATTTTTTGGTCTTTTTCCCTAATAAGCGTACGTGACTTAACTGATGGACAGTGTAGCAATACAGGATCTTAGGATCTTGGGTGGTATTTACACCGCAGAATTCAAATGTGGATTTTTGCTGGTGTTGACTGTTATTATTGTGGCATTTAAAACGAACAAACAAAGCAGTACTTTTGTAGAAGTGAATTTTCAATTTAAAGCTGCTAGGTTTTGGTCAGATATATTTCCTGCACTGCTTGCCTATGAGTGCTAGAATTTTTTCCTGTTGAGAGTGACAGGCATCAACTTTCCAGCTGCTGAGCTGTAAATGCATCCTGCATTTTATAGCAGGTAGTCTGCATCCCAAAAGAGCATCCTGTTTTCAGGAGTATTTTGTGGCTGCCAGAACTGTAAAGTTCAGAATTAAATGGACGTGTAGTTGGAAGTTGCCTTTTACTGGCAGATGATAGATGAGAGGTTTTAGTCAACTGGAGTCACATGAATAAATGTTTTAAATTGAGTTTTAAAATACATAATACATGGAGTATTTCAAGAAGACGTATGTATGTGTGAACACTCATAGCAGAAAATGTGTTGTATTTCTACAATATTTCTTGTACTTATAGTGTGCTTTGTATATGCAGGGATACAGTGACGCGAAGCTTAGTTCCCTGTCGCTTGGTCAAGGCCAAGGCCCAATAGCCATGAAAATGATAGAGAAGGCAGTAAAGGAAGGAACGTGGATAGTTCTGCAGAACTGCCATCTAGCAAGCTCGTGGATGCCAACGCTGGAAAGAGTCTGTGAGGTAGAAAAAACTATTATCTTTGCCGTGCTTTTGAAACTATGTCTGATCTGTACAGGCAGCTTACCGTACTTCATGATGATTCCCATTAATTACCTAGAATCACCACGTTGGTTCTTTGTCCTTTTTGCCTACTGCGGTAGGAAGCGCCCTCAAATACTGTGGATGGGGCCTATTCCTTGAATAGTAAATCGAGCGCTACAGCCGCCTCCTTAGGCTAAGAGCTTTCTTTGTGTCTGTTGCTGCAGAAAAGCAGTATGCTGAAGAATTTGACACTTGAACAGCTACAGATTTCCAAAGAAATGTACTAGAGTACATTTCTTGCTTACTCTTTGCTAGTATACTTAATACATTTCTGATGCACTTGTGAGAAGAGCTATAGAACGGTAAATGTGTCAAGTGCACGTTCTGTTGCTGTTGAGGTGCAGAGTCTGCTTTCATTTCTGTTCATGTTTTCCACAGCCAGAGAAAAAGTTTTAGCTCAAAATTCTGGAGCCTTTAATAAACCTGCTCCAGTGTCCGGTGAAATGAAAATTGTCGTAACTGTGAACCTTAACATCTTCACTTGCAAGCATTTAAGAAATTAAACATTGGACTGGTATATTTTTCAACTCCCTCCAAAAAAATTGCTTTAATAATAACAGTGGAGATGTATATTACTCTGTCATTTCTTCCAGTTGCTTTTATATGCGTTTATTGTAGGAGCTTAACCCTGACACAACACATCCAGATTTCAGAATCTGGCTCACCAGTTACCCGTCTCCCACGTTTCCGGTGTCTGTACTTCAGAATGGAGTGAAAATGACTAATGAAGCACCAAAAGGTTTACGGGCCAATATAATTCGTTCGTACCTGATGGATCCGATATCTGACCCTAACTTTTTCAACAGCTGCAAAAAAATGGTTAGTAATGCGGTGGTGGTGTTACTTGGTGAAGCAGTTAAAGAAGACTGTGACCGTGTATGTTAGCTTTGGGGAAAAAATGTACCAAATTAAATAGTTGTCCTACATTGCAATGGAACTACTTCTGATTATTGGTGGCAGCAAAGAAAAGATCATTTTTATTTTACTGCTCATCTCCTACTCCTTTGGTTATTTTGTGGCATGGCATTAATAATAAGCCTTTTGAACAAAAATGTGAAAAGCGCAGTATTTGCCATTACAAATCTGCAGGGTTGTTTTAGCACGGCTTTAATCCAAAACTCAAAATAATTGGTTGCTCTGTTGACCTGTGATGGCCAATGTAATTGATAGAATTCTTACGTAAATGCCCTTCCAAATTCCTACCACCTTTATTAAGACTTAGAAACCGCTGTTTTCAGGATTAGATTTCTGTGTGCAAGCTTCTTTGACTGAAAAATACTTGATGTTATTTCTCTATGATAGCATAGTTCTTTTAAATGAGATCTTACACTTCGCTAGAACGTTCTCGATTGCAAGCAAACCAAACCTAAGCTTCCTACCGGCAGGTTTCCTTAAGGGCCTGAAATCTTTACTGAGAAAGAACACTGGAACATTGTCTGAACAGCATTTTATAATACAACAGTGTAAAAAGAATTTCTAAGGTCTTGTAGTTGACTGAATGACATGCATCTTACACACACGGGTGGCTAGCTCTAAAAATAAAACGGCTTTGAGGTGTCACAACGGCTTAAAAGAATATTTGCAAAACCAAGTGTTAGACAATGTGATGAATTCCTGCTGATGGCTGTTGTATGCCAGAAGGAAAAAAAAGCTGCCTGTGAATCACAAAAGGTATGTTAGTGAGGCAGGAGCTGCTGGGTTTGAGGGAGTCAGAGAGAGCGCTGGAGAGAGGAAGGAGGAAAAATGAAACTCTTCCAAGCGCATATTAATTAGTAATGTAATTTTATTTGTTTTTAAGGCTGAGTTCAAGACATTGCTGTATGGCCTCTGCTTCTTCCACGCGCTGGTGCAAGAAAGGCGGAAGTTTGGGCCACTGGGTTGGAACATTCCATATGAGTTCAACGAGACCGATCTGCGCATCAGTGTGCAGCAGCTGCACATCTTCCTCAACCAGTATGAGGTACAGCAACCCTCCCGAGCCCCGAGCATGCTTCTCATGCACTGCCTAGAGCAATGAGCACATGTACCAAGGCAGCCAAGCATTCCCTTGGCAGCCGTTTAGTAGGGGCCTGTGACTGAGCAGTGAAAGTCTATTTGCAGCAGCGTGAATGACATAGATTTTAAGAGGTTAGCGTGTTGTGATCAGCATGTAATTTGCATGGGGAACATTCAGGTTGCAATTTAGACTTTATGCCGTGCAGAATGTAGCAGAGTATGCTCCAAGTTATTTCCTTCTTTGTGTGAATCCTACTCTGTCTCAAGGTAGATGCTGTGGCTTCAGCTCTCGGAGATGTTGCAAGCTGTGAACCGTCACACTAAAAGAGGCACCAACTGTGACTTACTTAGTTATAGGGATAATATTGGACTCCAGAGTACTGCAGATAAATCACGAGCTTAATTTGTGTAAACTTAGCACAACTGACTACTTGTTCATTTGCTGAGCTAAGCAGCGTTTTCTCCAAGAGTCTTTGGACTAGGCTAGCAATACATGGCACTTGTTTGTGTTTCAGCATCCTAAGCTAACTACTGTAACCAGAACTCTTTAAAGTTATGGCTAGGGGTGCTATTGTCAAACTGCTGTCAGCCTGGTGTATTTTCAGTTATTGGTATGGTTAATATGTGAAGTGGTACAGATTGAGCAAGCAGTGTACGGAATGTGAGTGGTTTAGGGGAGTCAACTGCATGTGTGTGGAATGTCCTCTTGTATGGCGTCTTATAAGCAAATACAGTGCCTAGCAAGGAGGGAGGCCTTTTTCTTCTTGAAGTCTTAATGCTTTGCATATAGTTACTAGGTTGCCCCATACATTTTTTTTCCAGCAGGTTTTCTCTATCGCAGTCCTTATGATATGAATTTCTGATGAGAATTTATCTCTTAACCCCATAATTTCTTCCCCCCCCCTCTTGCTCTTAAGCTGCTGCTAACCTTAATATTTTAATCACGTGTGTGTTTGTTTGTTTTTAAACGTTCTGAAAAGCAAAACAAGCCAAGAAGCTTGCTGGAAAGCACACACAAATAGTTCACTGCAGGCCTGAAGACTGTGAACATAGCATAGCTATTGACCTGTGACAGCATATGTAAATATTTTGAAGTAACGTGTAGCCCAGCAAGTACTGATCCTTGTGGTTAAGTTTTTCAGAAATGTGTACTCAGGGACTTGCATGTGCATTGGCATGGATATATATATAAAAATATATATATACATATATATAAAAAATAAATAAAAATATATAAATTTATTATTATTATATAATATAAAAATATGTAAATATATATATATATTTTTAAAGCTATTATTCTAAAGTAGAACAAATGGTGGTTGATTTGATGGCTTCCTGTAGTAGCTGAAGATCAGGAGATCTGTGGTACAAGCATGAACTATAGGTGATAAATAACAGTTTCTAAAGTATGCTGAGAGAATTCTGGTGACTTAGAATTAGATTTCAAGAATAAATAAAAATATATAAATTTATTATTATTATATAATATAAAAATATGTGTAAATATATATATATTTTTAAAGCTATTATTCTAAAGTAGAACAAATGGTGGTTGGTTTGATGGCTTCCTGTAGTAGCTGAAGATCAGGAGATCTGTGGTACAAGCATGAACTATAGGTGATAAATAACAGTTTCTAAAGTTTGCTGAGAGAATTCTGGTGACTTAGAATTAGATTCCAAGAATACCAATGTGGCTGTCAGGTTAAGTGCTAGGCTGTAGCTCACATGGTTCTTAATTTCTCTAGGAGGTACCATATGATGCCCTTCGCTATATGACTGGGGAATGTAACTACGGTGGCAGAGTCACTGACGAATGGGATCGCCGTACACTCCGTAGCGTTCTGAACACATTCTTCTCATCAGAAATCATTACAAATAGAGATTATAAATTTGACTCAAGTGGCCTTTACTTTGTTCCTCCTGAAGGAGATGTAAGTATCTGAAAGCACTGGAATTACAAACAGCTGCCTACCTACAGGGCAGCTCAGCAAGCAGAGGGCTCAGAAAGGGTCTGGAGTCTTTAGCAACAGCTGTCCAAAAAATGCCAAGGCATATTTCATGAAGGGCAATCTTGATTTCAGAGGAGAATGGATGAAAGGAATTGGAGAGGTGCAGTCAGCTCTTCTCTACATCTGTTTGTTTATATAGCATCTTAATTTAGATACTGTCCACAAGGAGAGTTTTGAAATATAGCTTGTGGCCTGTCGTGAGCTGTTTGGCCTCGTCTGCTTTTGAAGTGACACCCTTTTTTACTTATTCCAGCATCAAAGCTATATTGAATATACGAAGACACTCCCACTGAATCCTTCCCCAGAGATATTTGGAATGAATGCAAATGCCGATATTACCAAGGATCAATCAGAAACACAGCTGTTATTTGACAACATTCTTCTTACTCAGGTATGCAAAAAGACAAAAAGACAAATACCTTCTTAAATAGTCTTCTCCTCTATTTCCATATGACTACTTTTAGATTCTTTTAATTCAGTTTTTACTGTGTCTTAATGTTTCGTATATTCATTCTGGTGAAATTATTACTGTGAGAATATTTTAAGGGAAACTTTTTATTTTTCCTTGCTTACCTTCCTAAGGAAACAACTTCTGTGATTGTACAGTCGGTTCACATGTCTTCTGCTCTCCCCAGCTTTCAAATAATCAAATTATTTGGCCAGTATCACATGAGTTTGTAAGCCAGGTACAATCTGGCGTTCCTGCAAGTCTTGTGACAAAAATGGATAAGAGCTGAATGTAGAGAGCAGGAGATAAAGGAAATAGTAAGACTGAAAAAGACCTTAGCGCTCTTTGTTTTTTGACAGCAGGTGGCCAGCAACTGGCAGTGGTGGCTCTGTCAGGAACTGGGGCAGAAAACTTGGTTTACAGCAGCAGTAAAATATTGGCAAATAATGACAAAAAAATATATAGGAAAAAGCCACAATACTTCAATGTTAATAACTTACTGCAATAATGAGACAAATGTATTTTAAGGAAATAAAACCAGAATTTAGCTCTATTTTTAAGTACTGAAACCTAAATATTTGACTTTTCTTCTTGTTGTAGTCTCGGACATCTGGTAGTGGTGCAAAATCAACAGACAGTGTTGTTCATGAAGTCACAGGGGATATCCTGAGTAAACTGCCAACAGACTTTGACAATGAAGCAGCTATGAGAAAATATCCCACCACGTACATTCAAAGCATGAATACAGTGCTTGTGCAAGAGATGGGACGCTTCAACAAGTTACTACAGACAATACGTGATTCCTGTGTGAACATACAGAAGGCAATAAAGGTAAGACAGAAACAGCAATAAAGGTGGGTCAGCACCATTCCATTCCATTCCATTCCATTCCATTCCATTCCATTCCATTCCATTCCATTCCATTCCATTCCATTCCATTCCATTCCATTCCATTCCATTCCANCAGAGTCCCACAGTCTTAATAACCAGGCTGGCACACTTTCTCTAGGCTTTTGTCGAAATCGTTGGACTAAATCCATCAGTTCCGTTGCCGCGTATGGCAGGGCCATTACATGTAAGTGAATCTGGTCAGGGGACCATTGATCAGGCATCACCCCTGCCAGTCTATCCTGTACTTTCTTTGTTTTTTGAGTTATAACAGGACAGACCTCTAGCAGGTCTGTCCTAATTGGGGCTTCAAGATCTGATTTAGAATTCTTATTTTCCTGATCAACAAAGTCTGTTGATTCAGGAGTCTGGTCTTTGTCTATTGAAATGTTGCAAACTTGGCCTATTGGAAAATGCAGAACTGGCTTCTTCCCTTTTAATAAGCCAAGTTCTTGCTCCAACTTTTCAATACGGTCTCTCAAAATTTGGTTTTCACTATCTAAAGTATTATTCCTCATTTCTGCCTGATTTAGAGCATTTAATAATGGCCATGCCACTGTGTAAGCAGCCAACTGTCTTTCTTTCTTGATTAATATATCTTTACTAAGTCCCTGAAAGTAGTCTGCCATGCGATATGGGGAGATATTTCCCATAACGTGCAGGGGACCCCATTTTTCAATGATAATTGCAAGTTCATAATAGGAAAATCCCACAAATCCTGGGATCTGTCCTGGAATCTTTTTTATCTAGAGGGGTAACATTCTCCCCCCTGACACAATTATAGAAATTCCTTAAAAAAGACATGATGTAAATATTTTAGTATATTTCACCTGCCTGGCTCACCAAAAGTAAGGTTAACAGGCTGTAAAGTTAACAGGTATACACAGAAGTCAGGCTGGTGAGAATCATTAAATATACAGAAGAGGTGCTCACCAGTGTTGTAGGCTCACGAAGAAACTCCACAAGGAGCGATCTCCAGGAAGAGATCCTTCCTCAGAGGAAGTCAGCCCTTAAATGGGGTCTAGGAGAGGTGGAGCCTGGTTCCGCCACCTTCCAGGCACACAGGTGAATTGCTTTCACCTGTGCTCCCATGGCTGACTCAGCACTTGCCTCAGGTGGTCAANCGTAATTTGGATCCTAAGCGGGGAGGCCCATGTTGTTTGTAGCATTTTCAGGGCACTGGGTCTGCCGTCTCGAGGTCTTTCGTTCAGGTCCCGCAAAGTTTCATACAGTCTCTTTGTCCACCCCTGCAGGGACTGGGAGTCTGTCTTCAGGGCAGCCTTGAGAATACCATTATAACATTCAATGAGGCCTGCCCCCGTTCGATTATATTGGCAGGTGGAATCGCCATTCGATGTTATTTTCTTCTGCCCAGCGCTATATCGTTGCACCAGTAAAATGGATCCCTTGGTCGCTCTCGATGACTTGGGGTGTCCCACAGGCAGACATCAGTTTAGTAAGTGCCTTGATGGTATATGCCCAGTTTGCTTTCAGTACCGGATAGGCCTGCAGTAGTCCACTTGCAGTATCGACACAGGTCAGGGCATATCTCGCCCCCTCAGACTGAGGGAGGGGCCCAATGTAATCGACCTGCCATCGCTGGAGAGGATTGTGTCCTCTAGCAAGATGGGCTGTTGTTTCGGACAACGATCTCGGTCTCGTCTTCGAGACTGCGGTGCTTGCTCTACATGCCTGGCTATGTCAGATAGCTGTACGGGCAGCCCCCATGCTATAGCAGCTGCCCACACTGTCTTTTGACCAGCATGCCGTAGCTTCTGATGTAACCAACGGGCAATGTTCTCAGATGGTGAATTCTCAATCCATCGAACTCAGGCCAATGTGTAGGCTTCATCATTTCCCAGTGATTGTAAAGGTTGGTGACCAGAGACATGGTAGACAAGTACAGTTCTGTGTTTTACTGTATCCCATATGTCTAACCACATATCTTTGCCCCATATTGCTTGGGCATGGATAGTCCATTCCTGGGCAGCCCACTGCGCAATCCAAAGAGTGAGCCCCCGGTACACAGCCCAACTATCTGTGCAGATGTTCAGGATGCCATCACCGGGTTCCTTGGTTATAACCATCCACACGGCTTGCAATTCTGCCCATTGGCTGCTCTGACCATCCCCCTTGTCAAACCAGATCATCTCAGTGGTATGCTATCGCTCTCCACTTGCTCGGGTTGCCCCTGCTGGACCCATCTGTGGCATCTTCAGGAATAGGATATTTTCCCTCCTGAGCGGGACTCTTCTCTGGTGGAGCAACCGGTGTTTCTTCTGGTGCATCACTGTGATACGTCACTGGGCCTAGGATCTTCTGAAGTTCTTCTTTTAACGGTGATGAAGACAGACTACTCCTCTGGCTGAAACAGGCGACCCATCGTGCCACCATTTGTGCTTGGTCCGCCACTGTCTTAGGAATGTGGGTCAGATCTTTTACCCACCCCTGAATCGGCAGAGTGGTCTTAACTATGGTTTCAGCTGCTTGAGTTATTGCCTCTACCGCCTGTAATGTGGAGTAAGCAGCCAATAATTGTTTTTCAATCATACTATATCTTTCTTCTGCTCCATGCCAGACCTGAGACCAGAATCCAATGGGGGTCCAAACAGAACTCTGGCACTGTCACAGGCCCCAGCCAAAGTCATCCTGAGTGACATGAACGTCCAATTCAGCTGGGAGGGTAGGATCGAATATACCCAATGCCTGGGCTTGTTTAACTGCCAGTTTTGCCTGTTGGAAAGCATCTTGTTCTGTTCTCCCCCAGTCCCATAGCTGCCCCTTTTTTGTGAGTCTATACAGTGGCCTCAGCAGTTGCGCTAAATGAGGTATGAAGGAGCACCAGTACCCCAATATACCTAGAAACTCCTGTAGCTGCTTCAGTGTTGTAGAGGCTGGGAACGCCTGAACCTTATCTATCACAGCACTGGGTAGTATTTTGGTCTTTCCTGACCAAACCACCTCCAGGAATCTTACGGACAGGCCCGGACCTTGCGCCTTTGGAGGATTTATAGCCCATCCTCTCTGCTGTAAATAGGCAGTTAATGAATCTGCAGCCTGTCCTACTGCCTCCAGTGAGTCGGATGTCAACAGAAGCTCATCAATGTAGTGATAGAAATTAACA
>JACDJE010000779.1:0-42618 GCA_016647715.1 Pavo muticus
ACTGCTCCCTCTCTTTGTCCTGGTTTCAGCCCACTTATGATTAATAGCTCACTGATATTTGAGCAATGGGTGCGCACTGACTGCTGCCAAGATAGCACAGAGCAGGGGATGGGCTGCATTTGCAAGCAGTGCTGGGCTGCATGCAGCCCGTGGTTTGGATACGCCTGACGTAAATGAAACTCCCAAATAATATGGAGTAATTACGTTCAGAAGCACAGGAGAAGGAATCATAAACTCACTAGAAAATAACTTGCAGAAAAGGTGAACTTAGCAAAATGAAAGCCCCAGGACTAGCTGTAGAGAAATGCTAAAACTCAAATGGGGTCTATTATAAAAGCTAGTTACATGATAGCAAATCTGACTGCAAAAAAATCAAAACCACTTACTGAAGATGAGTTTATTAAGTAATGTACGGAAAGCATGGCACACATAATATGTCCAAAGCAGATTTTTCTAAAATCAGTTTTTCTTGCCAGACTACAGCCATGTGAATAGAAGAAAAAGGAAAATCTATCAAATGAAATACGGAGAGTGAAGTTACTGATTTCATATTTTTGCTTTAGTGACAAAGTATTGATGCTACAGATATGAATCGCCTTGCCATTTTTGTAATACATATTGATAACGAATATGTCACTGAAGAAATGGCTTCTTTGGTGTCTTTAAAAGACACAACTACATCTCTTCATTTGTATGAAACAGTAAAAAATACATTCAAGCAATTTTCTTTAACCTTTCTCAATATATTTGGTAAAGCTACTGATGGCACCCTAATGATGGCTGGTAAAAAAAGGGACTTACAAAATTAAGAGAAAATATTGCAGTTGCCACCAGAAAATCACACTTGTTTAAATATTGTTGCATCAAACATCAAGAAAATTTATGTGAGAAAGCTTTAAGAATTGATAATGTAATTCAAAAACATCATCAAAGCTCTGTATTTCATAAAGTCTAAGGGATTGAATCATCACCAATTCCAGGAGTTCCTTAAAAGTAAGGATGCTGATTATGGCGACATCATTTACTTTTCTGAAGTCAGGTGCCTAAGTCAAGGTAGAACACTAAAAATATTATTTGAGAAATGAAATCAAGTCCTTTGTGGAGTCAAAAGGAAAATTTGTGCCAGAATGTGAAGTTTAAAAATGGCTCACAGATTTAGCATTTTTGACATATTTGACCACTCATTTAAATGAGTTGAACATGCGGCTTCAAGATGAAAATGATCTCATCTGCTGTGTTTCAAACATAACAGTGTTTGAAATAAAACTTGAATTATGGCAAGCTCAAGCTATGTCAAATAATTTCATGCATCTTGATATGCTGGCTAAACACAGTCCTGTGAACAGTGAAAAATATGCAGCCTTGCTTTCAGTTTTGAAAAAAAATTTGAGAATAGGTTTTGAGATTTAAAAAAAAATGTATTTTTTTTTTGTATTTGGGACTCCATTTTCAGTCAATCTAAATACATTACCTGTGAATTTTCCATGTATGCAGCTGCAATCTAATATTCAACTCAAAAATTTTATCATGTCTGTTTATGAGACTTTATACATTATTATATATTTTAGATGTGGTGCAAGATGATTCCCATTCCCTCAGTGTGGCCCAGGCAAGCAAAAAGATTGGACACCCATAATATAGTGTTCATACCTTCTGACTTCTGTTTTCCACAAAGAAGCGTTCTTGGGCTTGCACAGCACAAAGCAATGTTATCCAACAGGAGAAAAGGCACAAGTTGCAACATTTACACGTTTTGTCATATTTTCTTTTTAAGATGGTTCCTAGAAAAATGTCATTCATCTACATTAATGCTTTGCTTTCCTGTTTTGACTAAAATAAATCAACATTTCAACAGTAGATCAATTTGAACTATCTGCTTATCATTTGACTTGTATGGCAAAATTTGTTTTGCATAAATCAGTTTCAGTCATACAACCATTTGTATCCCCCTTGTGCTTGTGTTGCTAAGAAAGATTCCCATTTGGCATAAACTGCTAGCACTGAGTTTTCTCTGTTAATGAGCGTAGACAATCTTTTTTTGCTGTTACGATTTGGGAAGATTTAATGTTGTAGCACTGCAATAGCCTGTAAGACCCAGCTAACAGATTAACTCAACGAATGACAAACAAAATGTTCCAAGCAATTGTTGCAGGAACCTCTGAGATCCCAACATGGGATCAAGAAGAGTACTTCTGTGGAAACTGGTTGCCTCACCAAAGCCAAACACGATGTTAAGTGGGGCCATGGCAGACAAGTTGTGGTAGTGCTCCATTTTCATCAAAGCACATACAGCAAGAGTCCATCACCTATGCAGCTGCACACACGCCAGGTTGTGCAAACCATGAGTGAGAACTGAGACATTGGTGTTATTTGTAATTATCCTGTTTATGTCCCCAGTGTAGGAGACAGAGGCCACAGAATTAAGGATGTGTGAGGAGGAAACACACAACCCAATGTAGATGAAGAGCAGCAGGGATAGAACAGCACATGCCAAGACACGTGCCTGTTGTTCTGTTGTATGTTTTCAGAACCTGCGTTGCAGAACTCTGCTCCACTGTGGTCCCTCAGTGTCAGGTCCACTAATTCTGAAGATTAAAATCAAGTAGCAACAGGGCTAGGAACATATCTCAGAATACAATGAAACCAGCCTGTTCATCCCACCTCTACAGCTGGGCCACAGGAGAAGAGAGAAGGGTAGCTGCTACTGCTTCACCTGAAATTCCAAGGGAAAAAAAGTGAGAATTCTCACTTGTTCTGGTGATCAGAACAGCAGCTCCAAGTTGTCGGAAACAGAAACCTGAAATTAGAGGGAGGCCAATTTACTATGACCTAATTAATAGCCAGTACAGGACTCATCATCATTAGGACAGCACAATGAGAATGATGAGAGCCCAAGTCACACTAATTGCCAGCAGCTCAGGCTATGCTGTGTATGGTGATTGCCCAGGGGGACAGGTGGCTGTTTATCTCAGCATCATGAGAGCTGATGGAACTCCCTGCAGTTACAGTCCAGAGCTGAGCAGCCCCAAAACAACTCCTTATTTATGCCATTAGTATATGGTTCCTACACTGTCAGCTCTCCACAGATGACAAATTCAAGCCCTGCTGCTCACAACTTTAATTAATCTGAGCAACACTGGTACCAAGGCATTACTGTGACTTCAGAGCTCCTGCCTCATTAGTCCAGTTATATACAAGCACTTAGTATTATATAGGAGCATGCAAAAATGCTTAGAGGTCATTAAAATGGAGAAAAACTTCCACTGTAGTTACAGAGTAGTCAGAAACGCAAGAATGCTGTTCTGAGAAGCAATAGGAGTGCTCACTGTTACAAAGCAGGTTGTATCACTTTATTGCTTTGTGCTTCAATTTTCATAGCCATCATATACAGAGGACTGATGCTGTCCTCTATAAATATTTCATAAATATTTCATAAATTTATAAATGGAAATTGGAAGAAAAAAAAAAAAAAGCTGCAGTATTATGTAAAAAGTTCTGTCCTCCCACACAAGAGCAACAGATTTTTTGACCCAATGGCAAGACCTTTTCCTCCACACAAAATTCATTCTCCCTGTTAGGACAGCTCTTGGATATTTTGCAGAGCAAGCTTTCAAATAACAACCTTCAAGATCTTTAAATGTTATCACTTGCTAACCCAAAATCACTAAATTAATATTATTTGCTCTCATATCCAACCCTCTCAGGCTGCCATAATGGTGAAGGGACCTCTCCATCCATTATGCATGTCCAATAAAACATTATACAAATGGGAGAAGATACAGATGAAATACAACAGGTGAGCCTATTACTCCCATCCAAATTCAGCTAAGATAGAAGAGACAAGCTGAGAATACTATCATGCAGGGCGAACGCTCAATTCCAGTCAGAAGAGAGTTTCCAATGGGATGGAAGATGTCCACCTTTATGAGTCTTGTAAGGGATTCTGGACAACAGTGTGGTGGGCAGAGGAGTCTGTTCCAGCAGGATTCTGACACTGCAAGGGGCTGTTAGGCTGCAGTTTCTCAGGAAAATACAGTGTTTTGTAAATCAGATCTTGGATTGCAGAAACATCACTTTTTTCTACAGAAAAAAAAAAAAGAGAAAGACAATTGGCAGGGATTCTCAACAGGTTAAGTAGCCCTTCTCCTCAAGAAGTATCCAGAACTCCAGTTCTCTAGCACCAGCAGCTTTTCCTCTCTTTTTTTCTTATACATCCCTCATTCTGTGCACTCACCTACACCCAGCTCCTGCAGGAGACTGCCAAACTCTGGGTCACCCTCCAGGATTTTTAACAGGTTGGTGGACTCCATTCTCTCCAGCTGCACATCCCAGTAGATGTAGATCTTCTGATTGAAGCTGACATAAACCAGGCAGGGGCTGTTGCTTCTTCGTTTGCATGCATATAGGCCTACAAAGAGCAGAAGTATGGAAAATCTGGCTACTTTTCAAAATACAGAGAAGGCAAATAGGTAACTTCTCAGGATGAGATAAGAAAGACGTTAGCAGAGAGCAGTAAGTACCTTCAAGGGAAGAACAGAAATGGACTTGGCTATGTTAAGCCTCTCTGAGACAATTCAGTTGTCTCTAAACTGTCATTAATGTATGAAGCTTGTGGGTTTGCAAGCTGCTTTTTACAAGTCTGAGAGAGAGGAATTAGCAAAGTCAAGGCTCAGGCTGGCTCCATGGGGGTCCATATCTCAAGTGAGAACAGCTTAGAAGACTGCAAATTAAAAAGTAATGAAGAATAAAACACTGTAGCACTCTCAGATTGGACAGAAAAAAAAGAAAAAATGAAACTAAACTAAACCAATCACAGCCATACCCCAGCATCACTCCCACTCATTCTGCTTTTCCCAGATTCCACCAGAAGGAAGACTAGCTGTGCCTCTTCCTGCGGAATATACACCCCAGGAAAATTATTCCCCACTGCAGGCAGACAAAAGATCACAGGTTCCCCAGAGGAGAGCAGTAGCTTTTATGGAGAAATGTTGTGAGGGCTGGCTTTGCAGTCAAAATCCTCACCTGCACAGAATGCACTGACATTCTCATCTGCTTGAAATCTGGCAACTGTGCGATTGTGGTCGATGATGTACGTCTGGCCATCCCATGCACAGGCAATTACCTCCTCGTGCCCATTGCCCTGCAGGAGCCATAAGATTTGCACAGACATCAACTACTCCCAGAGGCAGTCAATAATCCTTCTGCTTATTCAGAGGCAGAGCACTACTAAATGAGCAAGATAACACTCTTCATTAACTTGGAAACCAATTCTTCCTTCTCTATCACAATCCTTATGTATCCTGTGAGCCTGTAGGCAACTGGGGTATTGGCAATTTGCAAAACTTTTCAATTTTGCAATGAGATAAAGAGAAGTTAGGGGATGGAAAAATTCATAGCAAGGTGCTGTGCTCACTAGGTCAAATAGGCAGACACAACTCAACCTCTTGGAGGAAGGCAGACTGACATGAGTGCAGAATGCGCTGGCACAGTCAGAGCTCTCAGCGTATCATCCTGCAATAATCCCAGCATTTTTTCAGCTGAGTCATACTCTGTGGGAATACAAGAAAGACTATTCAGAGCAGCAGCTGTGTAGCATGATAAACAGCATGAGAAAGCAATGCTGAGAACCGAGAAAAGGAAAGTCAAGTAAGCTGTATGATGGCCTCGTAATGATGGACCCTGATTGGAGGAAGAGTGTGCGACTAGGAACAACTCACGGCTCTGATTGGATAAGTGCCTGTGTGCAGTTAAGGAGTGTTTGTGGAATGCTTTGTTGTCATGTAAAGGTGGTGGGAAAGCTAAAGAGAAAACTTGTGAACGTATATACGGAATGTTAGAACCTGTAATAAACAATTTGGATCGTTCACATCTGAGTCCGTGCCTCAGATGCTGCAATACTGTCTCTGCCATTACTAAATTTACACACAGAAATGCTATGTTGAACTTTTGTCTTCACTCCTTCACTCTCAGACCTATTCATATAGTACTCACAGTAACATCCAGCTTTTCCAGCGCAAATAGCTGGTGATCAACCTGCACAGACCAGAGAAGCTTGTCTGCCCCTTCCATGAGTTTCAACGTCCCTGAAGAGGAAAAAAAAAAAGACTGTCCTGAAAATATTAAAAGGGAAGTCATTTAATTATTAAAAAATTAGAAAGACATATCAATGTCTGCTCACATTGGGCCCCGTGTACTCCTTCAGCACTCATGGTCTGTACATGGAGGGGAGAGCATAGTACAGACTGTAGCTGACAGCAGTCTCGTTTCTGGGAGACACAGTAGTTGATTATACTTTCAGCAGTAACAGGAAACAGGAAGGAATGCCAGCAGTTCTGCTAATTGGCTTGCACCCTAAGAAGAAAACTGTTCCCTGGGTATAGTACATCAACAGGTCTCTCATGAGACCACGTAAACTAGAATCCTCTCACCATGTCCCACGGATCACACAATCTCAAGAGAGCAGGTATCAGCTGAAAAGTTACCGGCTAGTAGCATAGAAGTGGCCTCCTGGATGCTAAAACCATTCTGAACACTTACCTCATACCATTTTCCTATTATCCAGAGGTACTGTGAAAGTACCAGTTAAGGTGCTGGAGGCTAGTGGGAGATGCAGATCTGAGAGACAGAAGGTCATATAACATAAACATGAACTTACTGTGCCCTCCAATCTCAGTAAGGCTCATGAAGGAATCATGGCGTGACTGGAATCCTTGCCCATTGAGGCAGCTTCACAGTTAAGGCCCAAACAAGAATGAGAAACTCCCTAGCAGGACATCATAGGGCAGATGGACATCTGGCCGATACAGGCCAGGCTGCCTATCTGGGAACAGAGATACACAGCACCTTGTCTCCATATAGCTGCTTTTTGAACAGAATCCCTCCATTCAGTTCATCAGATTTAGTCTGTCCTATCACTTCTCAGTCTGCAATGGAGCAGAAAAACATGGTTCCAGGCCAGCATGAGGCAAGCTCTTTGCTACCAATACTTGAGTTTCAGCATCCATTTCCTTTATTGCTTTCAGAAACAACTCAAATCCCTTCAAGTACAAAGGCGTATCTCTGCTATGGTTTACAGGCTCTTGTTTACATGAATTGCACTGCTAAACTGGCATCTCAAACAGTTGTTTAAGTATTGGGTAAGCATGCAGCTTAGAAGTAAGCAGATGCTAATTCTAGTTTCAAGCTTTCGGTTTTGGGCCAAGCTTTAACAGTTCTATCCCCATAGGCCATAGTGCCATATGAGTAATAAATGTTTGTAAAATGCTTTGAAATCCACAGATGAAGGGACTATAATAGCAAAAAAAGCAGATACTAAGACACTGAAAAAAAAAGAAAACAAACAAACATGTCAGCAGAAGGAGCTAGAGTCAAATTCTTTTGCCTGCATCAGGAAACATTTCTGAAGCCCAGTTCCCTCTTCTTTCAAAATCAAAAGCACTGCGCACTTGTTCCCTACTTTTAATTAAGGACAAGCCTTGGGCTTTCTCACAGGCCCTTCTTCCAGGACAGTGGTAGGACTTACCATCAAGTGTACACAGGGCAAAGAGACCGGAGCCATTACCCACACTGGAGCAGCCTGTAAATGCAGAAGAGAATTACAGTTGAAACCTATTTATGAGCATTGTTCCTTCCCTCTTCTGAAAAAAAAGATTCAAAACAACAAGCTGACCCATACTACCTTCTTTTTTGACCAGTCTCGAAACTGTGCATAACAGGTATCTGCAGTCTTGCAACCAATCCTACCTCATGCCAGCTTTTGTTTGTAGCGCACTACTGTCAGTGTAAACCCAAGAATCCAATATCTTTAGTTTGCATTGATATGGGCATGTCTGGCTCTGCTGACTGCTTCTAGGAGTTTTTTTACGCCATATGTATGCAGGCCTTTCAGCAGTTCTTGTTGCAGTTAACATCATACCCTCTCTAGGCTCCAAAAATACATAAACACAGGCACAATAATCACAAAGGGACAGTGTGGATAATGGCCTAAGCTAAATGAATATTACAACTGTATCCTCACTGCTTCCTTCAGGGATAGGAATGTGGCCTTCAGTTGTTCCAGAAAAAAAGAGAAAAAACAGATCCCACTAGAAGGACTACACTTCAGTCAAAGCGGCACAAAAGTACCTTCACGGCAGCTCCTGAATGAGTCTGTTGAGATTATGCTACCAATATTATCGTTTCCACTAGATGAAAACTGCACAGAAACTGTGGCTTCCACTCAGCAAACACTGCTCAGATGCTACAGAGCTCTTGCTTTGAGAGTAGATTAGACATCTGTCTCAATGCTCATGCACCCAGCCCTGGCTTTATTAGTTCCTACAGCTGTGAACTTCCTGCAAACAGTTCCTCTCCAAAGCCTGTGTATCACACAATTGTGCACAGGACTAACTAAACCCAGAGACAAGACTTTCCTGACCACAACTTCAGTAAACTCTCTAGCTGTCCACTAGTCAGAAGAGACATGCAAGACAAAAGTTCTGGAAGTGATATCACACTTGGTGGCTGTCACGGGTTATCCCTGGATACAAGTCCGTGACAGGGGGGCACAGGCCCCGGGAAAAAAAAAAAGACAAAAGAGCGAGGAAAAAAAAAAAAAAAGAAGGGGTATTAAGGGTTTGTCACGCGATCCGGCCGGCCCCGGGCCACGCGCTCCGGGAGAGGGGGAAGGGCAGGGAGCTAGTAGGTGGGTTTAACAAAAGGAATGCACCAGCACCGATCTGAGAGGGAACGGCAATTTACTAAATTTAACCAAATCAAACAAAATGAGAGAGAGAAGAGTACCAAAACGCGAGATCAAACCACAATAGCGCGAGGGAACCACGTACTGTTCTCCGCGGCGAGCTGAGAAGACTGATCCCGGACAGCAGGGGAAGCCAAGCGCTCCATCAGGTCCAGAGCTCCACCCCCCCTTCCTCTTCGCGCCAAGTCCTCCCGAGGGAAGCCGCACCTCCCCTCCCATCAGGATACTCCAAATGCCCATAAGGAACCAGAACATTAACTCTTTAACTCCCACTGGTTCACATCATGTTCTGATGTGGAATACTGACCACAAAAGAAAAATCACCAAACCACAAAGTGGCAGAAGGCTGGAGCTGTACTCAACTATAGCTGCATTTTAGGTTTGCAGTGACAGTGTCAAAGGAGGCACAGTCTCCTTGAGTTCTGCAGCAACTCAGGAAACCTGGCAGTCAATGACAAGCCAGCAGAGCTGAAAGCAGTTTCATGCTTTCCTCAGACAGCTTCCCCAAAATGACACTGTACTGCAAGCCTACCTCTGCCACCCATGCATAGCTCCAGGCTACAACACCTCAGAACACAGACTACCCTATTTCTACAGGGTTGTTTATAGCAAACAGTTAGCCGGTTGGGTGCTATACTGCCTGTAGCTGACATTCATCTAGACTCACTCCGTTCTAAATGATCTGCTGTGCCCTCTACAAACTGGTCAGCGTGACACACTTTAGCTGTCTCACTACTGCTGTTCCAGCACCAAGGGGCTTTTTACAAACTCTTCATCCCTTATTCTGCAGGTTTTGAATGCAGTGAGATAACTGATTTCATGCTCCAGTGATCATGGTACTTGCAGCAGCTGAGATGCTGAAAATATGACAAGCTTAGCAACTGGGTAAGAATTGTACTCTGTGGAGCAGGGAAAAGGAGGGGGGGAGGGTTCGGTCAGTTGTCCTTCTCCCTCAGCTCTAATCACATTGGACGGCCTAATTCCTCCTCAGACAGCACTGCAGATGATAATATAAATGCTGATAAATTCCAGCCAGTTGCAGACAAGGAGGGAAAATGACCCTTGCTTTGAATCTTCTTCCTTGTATTATGGAGTGTATGGACAAGGGAGTGTGAAACTTGTATTCTCTGTATGTACCAAAACAGCGTTCAGCGTATTCAGCCAGCTGCATGGGTGAAGCACTGGCAGCATGTAAGAAACGCCTGGATACAAAAGCAGTAGGTTAGGGCTGAGAGAAGCCAGCAGCTATAGATAACAGTTAGCAGTATAAACTGAAAGGAGACAAAGGATAGCAATATAAATGAAATATGTAAGCAGCTCTGGAGGGATTGGGATCCACAGGTAAAGGAAGGGCAAGATATAGCTGCTAGAGGAATCAAGTGCTCAAATGCAAGAAATTAAAAATGAGGCTGAGGTGCCTCATTTTTCCTTCCAAAAACGGAAGAGGTGCATCTACGTAATTAAGAAGAGGGCAGAAGCTGCAGTCATGCAAAAGCAAGGATCTAGTATATCTGCTGGAGCAGGGCTTCAAAGACATTCAAGATGAGTAAATGCAAGCAAGTGGAGGATGCAGGGAAACTTGTGCTGGGTGAAGAATAGCCAAGGGAAGGTCCAAAGTCTGTAAAAAGTTCAAAAGCAAACGTTTAGCGGTTCTCTGGAGGGAGACCAATAGGAGATGAGATCCTTCTGTTCTAGCATCTAACTCCCAAAGTTTTTAATTTTCAGCCACTGGAAATCTGATTTCACACTGGACTGACATATTGAAAAAATATCAGAGACAACTGTCGAGGCAGAGATCCCAAGCTCCTAAACTCTCACCTCGGCCAATGCTACCAATCAGATGAGTGGAAACATTCTTGTTGTGAATCCGGCCAGATGTTTGGTGGAGAACAACATCTCGAACAGGGGCCTCTCTAGGAAGAAAAAAGGCATCAGGAAAGGTTAGGAGATCATGCCTGGTCCTGTGTCAGAACAATGTGAAGAGCAGAGTGCTCCAGAACTCTCCAAGTCTAGAGATGGATAAAGTCTGTGCACAGGCTAACCTTTTAATGAAATACTCAGGAACAGTATGCTATCCCCAAAGCAAAAAATGACAGATTGCTCTAAGTAGGGGGCATTTCAATCATCAGTAGAAGGATTACTTGCTGACAAAAAGCAATGAAAAGAAAGCACACCACCTCAGGAATGACAGAAATTTGCTAATGATTAAAAAACAAGACCTAGTGATTTGTAGCATCAGAAAACTGAAAAGAACTCAAGTAGGTCAATAAAACAAATATTCTAAACAAGGAGATTGGTTTTTTTTTTTTTTTTAACTTATTTTCTGTCACACATGCCTGAATGCTATTCATTCAGGAAAACTGTCTGTCTATGGTTGAACAAGTGAGTCAGAGATCATGTCTGCGCCTGGATTCTGGCCAAGCAGGTACTTACATTTCATTAAGGTCTCTAAAACATCAAGACTTGCCCAGCTTCCATCCTGTAGGTTTTCTGGGTCTGCCTTAATGTCCCACAGAACAGCACTGGAGTGCCTGAATTTTCCACAGTGGTCCCTCTAGGGACAGGGAAAATAACCTCACTGCTCATTCTGATTTCCCTGCTTGTAATTTACAGCACTGGCTGCCAGGTTCTTATTAGGAAATCCTGCCCTACCTGGAAGAAACCAGTAGTGTCTTCCCAGGGCTTCAGATTAATTGGCCTTGGATCAGACTTACAGATGCCACCCTTCCCATCATTAGACAGCTCCCCTGACTACTCCTCTATTGAGATCTAGGTCACTCACTCTTTGGCCAACCCAAGAAGAAGAGCAGGACACAATGAAAACAGTATTCGTCTCTAGGATAGAGACCTGAATTCATGGGCACTTGGGTGCTGGCAAGCTTAAGCCATGAACTCCCAGCAGGTAGTTCATCACAGGTACTGGCTTCACTAGTATGACAGCATTCCCCCTCAGAAAGGCAGTGGTGGTGGTGCCCTCTTGTGACAGGCATCTACAGTAGAATCTCCACATCTACTCCACGCAATCACTGTTCACCTGCTTGAGGAAGAGCCGTCTCTCCCCTCTATCATGGGTTGCTGCTCAGAGTCCCAGGTGCACAGCAGAATGGCATAACCGCAGCCTGGCTGGGACACCATCATCTCTGGTAAGCCATCGGGGCCTGGGTTCACAGAAAGGCTATCCACCTGTACTGACACAGCATAAACAAAGATAGAGTTGAACTGAGAACCTTACATAACCTAGAAGTTTCCACTACTACTTGTACCTAAATCTGACTACAGCAGATTTTCTCATAGAAGCTGAGCATGAGCTGAACAAAGCCAGCTACAGGCAAAATATTCAAGTAAAAGGCATCTTCACCTAGCAAAAACCACTTAAGAACACCCTTAGTGGAAAACGTTCACTAGTCAGGTGAGAGAAGCTAATGGTTTCCCAGAACATAACACCAGCTTCCCTGCATGCACAGGGCAACTGCTGGGCAAATCTCCTTTCAAGCCATCAAGATAACAATTACTTTGTTGATAGGACTGAGATTTCGTGCCTCTTCCTGTACCCTTACCTGACCTTCCAGTAACCATTTCTTCAGCAGGATCAGCTGCCCACAGACATGGTCTGAATTCTCCGACAAGTCCTCCCAGCGGAAGGCACGCACCACTCTGTCAGTGTAACCTACCACCAGCTCACACTTCCCATCTCCATCTGCAGGAAAACCAGGAGACAGAAAGGCTCTCTTAGGCCTTCATAACTGCAAAATCCCCAACATCCAGAAACAACTGCACTGGTTTCCATTAAGCAGCATCCTTGAGGATCCCAATCCTATTAAAAGAACTCAAACTCTGGAAAATTTTTTTAAATTCTTGCTCCTCTCCTCAAGGACCAGACAGTCTTTGTTAAAGCAACTGTTTCAGCTAGGTAGTCATTTTCTTCTGTGCACTCCATACACTTTCTCTGTCCCCATCACCACTTCATGCCCCCAAAATCCCTCACCCTGAACTCCCATCCTTGCTGTCCCACTCACCTATGTCACTGATTAGCATGACCTTGGTGTTGGCAGGAATATGTTGCTTGAACACTGGCTTCTGCTCTTCCGCTAACTCATGGTGGCCTGAAGCATCTGGGTGCTTTGAAGGGGAAGTCAGATCAAAAAGATGAAACCAACCTTCTGCACTCACTGCCACTGCAAGATTCTAAGAGAGAAAGAGAAGAGTCTTTGTATTATTTTTTCCTTTTAGAAATTGTAGCAGGGCAAGGGAAGATCAATGACTGCTACAAGGGAACAAGACACTATTTCTGGCCAGTTGTCACGAAGTTATCTCTAGATCTGTGTCCGTGACAGGGGGCACAGGCCCAAAGGAAAAAAAAAAAAAAAAAGGGAAGGAGGAAAAAAAAAGTGTTAACCGTTTATGGCTGGTCCGGCCTGGCCCTGTGACTAATGAGGCAGGGCACTTGCGGGCCAGTGCCTTGAGAGAGAGAAAAAGGGGGGGGTGGGAGATAGTAGATGGGTCTAAAAAAAACCAACAGAGCGACGGCAACGATCTGAGGAGGAACGTTAATTTACTAAATCCAACAAAGTCAAACAAAATGAGAGAAAGAGTGCTCAAAACCGAGGCCTTGCTCTACTGCCTCACAAGACTGAATGCATACAAGTCTATGGGGCCGGATGGCATGCATCCCAGGGTTCTGAAAGAGCTGGCTGAGGTGGTTGCTGAGCCACTCTCCATCACATTTGAAATGTCATGGCTGTCAGGTGAGGTCCTGGATGACTGGAGGAATGGTCATGTCACTCCCAATTATAAGAAAGGGAGTAAGGAGAACCCGGGGAACTACAGGCTGGTGAGTCTCACCTCTGTACCTGGGAAGATCATGGAACAGATCCTCCTGGACAACATGCTTGATCACATGAGGAATGAGCATGTGAGACAGCCAGAATGGCTTCACCAGGAGAAGGTCATGCCTAACCAATCTGGTGGCCTTCTATGATGGAGTGACGGCACTGGTGGACAAAAGGAAGGCCATCGATGTCATTTACCTGGACTTGAGCAAGGCCTTTGACATGGTCCCCCACCACATCCTTATCTCCATATTGGAGGGATGTGGATTTGATGGGTGGACCACCCAATGCAAAAGGAATCGGATGAAAGGCCACAGACAGAGGGTGGTAATTACTGGTTCTATGTCCAGGTGGAGGCAGGTAACGAGTGGTGTCCCCAGGGGTCTGTCTTGGGACTGGTGCTCTTTAACATCTTTATCAACGATATCGATGACGGAATTGAGTGCACCTTCAGCAAGTTTGCTGATGACACCAAGCTGAGTGGTGCAGTTAACATAGCGGAAGGAAGGGATGCCATTCCAACAGACTCAAAAGGTGGGCCCAGGTGAATCTAATGAGGTTCAACACAGCAAAGTGCAAGGTTTTGCACTTGGGCCAGAGGAATCCCAGGCATATATACAGACTGGAAGGAGCAGTCCTTGAGAGTAGCCCTGCAGAGAAGGACCTGGGGGTCCTGGTGGATAAAAAACTGAATGTAAGCCAGCAGTGTGCTCTTGCAGCTTGGAAAGCAAATGGTATCCTGGGCTCCATCAGGAGAGGGGTGGCCAGCAGGGACAGGGAGGTGATTGTCCCTCTCTACTCTGCCCTTGTGAGGCCCCATCTGGAGTATTGTGTCCAGGTCTGGAGCCCCCGGTACAAGAAAGACAGGGAGCTGTTGGAGAGGGTCCAGAGGAGGGCCAGAAAGATGATCAGAGGGCTGGAGTACCTCCCCTATGAAGACAGGCTGAGGGAGCTGGGCTTGCTCAGCTTGGAAAAAAGTAGACTGCAGGGTGACCTAACTGCAGCCTTTCAGTACCTAAAGGGAGCCTATAAACAGGAGGGGAGTCAACTCTTTACATGGGTAGATAACAGCAGGACAAGGGGAAATGGTTTCAAGTTGAAGGAGGGAAGATTTAGGTTGGATGTCAGGGGGAAGTTCTTTACTATGAGAGTGGTAAGGTGCTGGAACAGGCTGCTCAGAGAGAATCATAGAATCATAGAATTGCTCAGGTTGGAAAAGACCTTAAAGATCATCGAGTCCAACCAAAACCTAACCATGCTACCCTAACTCTAACAACCCTCCGCTAAATCATGACCTTGAGCACCACATCCAAATGGTTTTTAAACACATTCAGGGATGGTGACTCAACCACCTCCCTGGGGAGCCTATTCCATTGCTTAACAACCCTTTCAGTAAAGAAATTTTTCCTGATATTCAACCTAAACTTCCCCTGGCACAACTTAAGGCCATTTGCCCTCATCCTGTCACCAGTGAGAAGAGACCAACCCCGCTCTCGCTGTAAGCACCTTTCAGATATTGGAAGAGAGCAATAAGGTCTCCTCTCAGCCTCCTTTTCCCCAGACTAAACAGCCCTAGTTCTTTAATTGTTCGACTGAAGGTTGTGAGAGGTTGTGGATGCCCCGTCCCTGGAGGTGTTGAAGGCCACATTGGATGAGGCCCTGGACAGTCTGGTCTAGTATTAAATGTGGAGGTTGGTGACCCTGCCTGTGGCAGGGGGATTGGAGATTCATGATCCTTAAGGTCCCTTCCAACCTGGGCCATTCTGTGATTCTGTGATACCACTTCAGGTGAAAGCAGCTGGGGACCACGTGCTTCTCCACCACGGACTGGGAGAGCAAGCGAGGAGGAGAGGCTGGTGACCTGCCAGGAACTCCACCTTTCTTTCTCTGGGCCTGAAGTCCTCTGGAGAATGCCGCTCCCTTCCCTCCGAGAACCAAAATGCCCAAAAAAGCAGTCCCCAGAACCAGAACATTAACTCTTTAACTCCCACTGCTTTACATGATGTTATGATGTGGAATACTGCCAACAAAAATCGCAAAACCACGACACCAGCATACAAACCACTCAGGTCCTGAAGGGTCCAAATGGTCCAAAGGGTTCATCATTTTCAGAAAAGGATATCAAGCTGATGTGTGCGTGCAGTTTCCAGTATATGACTTACTCTAACCTCACTTCAGTTCTGCTCTCCTCTAGAGCACAGTATTTTAGGCAGGGTGCCTAAAGTGAGAATTTTTGACTTCTTAGTCATTTGTTTAACTCTCAAAAATAGCAAGCCCCCAGAAGAAGTCATATTAGACCCACTAGAATTTGCTTGGAAGTCAAGACTATTCTGCGGCTGTCTTGTTTAGGTGACCTTAAACACATACAGTCAAGCAGCAAAAGAGCCATGACCCGCAATAGGGCCCAGTACAGCTGGATAAAAGCTACCGAGGAAAGGGAATAATCCTTAAGCCCCTGAAGCCTCATGGCACTCACAGAGGATGTGCTTATCAGTAGTGCTTCCTAAAGATAAGATCTCTTTGCTCACTAAGATTTGTACAGTGTTCACAGACAGATGAGATGCAGGTTACATGTAAGCACAAAAACAGTTTTAAAATAGAAGTGTTAAAATTCTGTGCATGAGGGCAGATCCTGGAGAGAAAACACCTACCATCTGTTCTCTTCCACACTCCGGATGGACATGAGCTAAATCTCCTAAGCACTTCCTATCTGCCCTACAGACAAAGATGGAGAGAGTTTGATTGCTCTCACCTTTCCTTTATTGCATACATCTCCCACACCAACACATGTAAGCTGCAAGAGAAAAGAAGATCTTAAGAATCCATCTATGAGAGAAGGCAAACCAAAGAAGCACTTTTAGATGAACCTCTGCCCTGCCCCCTCCTCTCCTCACAAACAGTCTCTTGAACT
Organism: Pavo muticus; assembly: GCA_016647715.1. Taxonomy (NCBI): domain Eukaryota; kingdom Metazoa; phylum Chordata; class Aves; order Galliformes; family Phasianidae; genus Pavo; species Pavo muticus. Next base: position 16,481 of record JACDJE010000779.1, read on the forward strand.
TGAACAGCCTTTTTAATGACAAAAAGAACAGCCCAGGACAGAAACACATGAGCCACAGAACTGTCTAGAGCTCTGTGGCAAAATTCACAGTGCACAGGAACAGGTTCAAGGTGGGAGAAGCCCCAACACAGTTACTGTGTTTGTTCAGTACTTTGCTCATAATTTCTAGTACAAAGGACTTGCTGTAAGCAAGAAGGTCTTAAATCACTAGATGAAAGGCATCAGAAGCAGTTCTGGCTGCCACTCCTCTCTGGCTTTCATATTCCAAAGCAGTGATCAAGGACAATAATACGTACACACACTAAAAGGCCCAACCAGTTAAAAGCTTTGTCAAGAACTGACCATTCCTTGGCAGGATCGTACAGTCCAGGGTTTGCTGTCATCATTTTTGTACACATAGAGTTTTCCATTGGTGTCTCCTACCACTAGCTCATTCAGCTGTGCAAGAGAATTGGGTTAGTAAGAAGCTGTTCACAATTGCAGTAACATAGTGCTCCCAGCACAGTGAGAATTACAGATTTCATACCTGAGCTGGGTAAGAATCAGCAAAACAACAAGAGCTAAAAGCTTGAAACAGTAGAGAAGGTCTAGGAAAAAAATTAAGAGCCCTCATTTTACACAAGCAGACTAAACAGCTGACTTGGGCTTTCTCGATTCATCTGAGGAAGACGTGGAGAAAGTAATCTTTCAGAAGAAATCTGCAAGAACACAATACATTTACACTGGATCTTCAGCCTTGCTGACAAACTGGCTAAACAGCGATTACTTCTTGAAAGATGACTGCTGAAAAGTCACCATCTCCTCCTGCTAATGAGCCCACATATGCCATCCTCTGCATTGTCTCTACTTAAATTTCCTGCATAACTCCCTTTGCACGTTACCCCTTGTAACATTAGTTCACACGGCTAGCTATGACACTTTCCAGGATAGGAGGGTAGGGCTATAAGATTTGGCTGTTGAGATAGTCTTCATATATGTGTTCAAGCTAATCTCTTCCTAATTACAAACAAATCAAACATTTCAAGAACAACCATTTGTGGAGCTGACACTAATAGTGCTGATTCACATCCATCCATCATATAGATCAAGAGACAATTAACCTCGACTTTATTCCATTAGTGATCCACTGCACTACAACAAATTGTTTCCCCACAGCTCTACATTTCCAGTCGTGCAACGGTGGCAACGTCTCTCCTTGGGCTCGAAAGTTTCCTTAAGAACTTTACAACAAGTGGTGCCTACGACGTGCAATGGTAACGCAAACGTTGATTGGCTGTAATCCAGCGACGGTAACATTCCGTTTATGAGCGACCTTCTGTGCCCGCCTACCCGCCCGCCACGCGCTGCAGCCCCCCGGGTAGCTCCGCTAGGCTCGCATGCGTGCTCGCCACGCAGCCCCGCGCCGCCCGCCCGCTCAAGCCTGGAACAGATCCCGCCGCTAACGCGTCACGGCCGCACCGTGTCGTTGTCAGCGTCCCCCAGGCAGATGGCGTGCGGAAAGAGGCTGCCGCAGAACTCGAGTGCCACGCGCTGCACGTAGCTGACAGACCGCATGCCGCTACCGCGCCGGCCTCTACGCTGGGACGGCGGGAAGGCGATGGCGGATGACGTCAGAGTGGAGGAGGAGCTGAGGCGGTCGGAGGGGCGGAGCGGGGCTGCGCCCTCCTCAAAATTCTGCGACGTTGCGAGGCGGTTTTCCATGGTATATGACTGAGATCTCTTTCGCAGTGAGAATGCCCTACCGTGTTATGCAGACCAGGTGTGTGATTCTTGATCGAGTTCAGTGGGAAAGTATGCTCTTGGCTGCCTGGAATGGTTTTCTCTCGCTTATGTTGTAGGCTGAGTTACATCACTCATTTACATTTTTACTTATGATAGTAAACAGGGACAGTTTTGTTACCATACCTTAAAGATACTGTAAGAAGACGGTGTGGGATGAAAGACTTATACCTTTAGAGAGACAGATAAGTGTAATTTACTAGTCAATACTGTAATTTTTATTTAAAGCATTTTTCTAGAAGAATATATAAACTATGTGATGTTTATATGCATGACTTGTTATAAATATCAGTATGCTATTTTCTGCCAGCAGCTAGACTCATCCTTAAAGATATCACAGAAACTTCTACTGGCTGAATACTGCATTGTTAGTAATTTTTTAGTATTTTTGTAAACTTAGTAACAGCAGCAAAACAGTACTGTCAATTTTGCTAGTGTGCCCCAGCATCTACCATTGCCTCTAAAAATTCCTCAATACTGTATAGAGTACTATAAAGACCCTTTACTTTAAGAACTGTCATCTCTGTGAATTAAAAAAAAAAAATGTTAGTAAGTTTCTAATTCTTCAGCAACATTTGACCACCACTTTCACAGCAACAATAGCTTCAGTCACAGGTAACTCCTTGTAATAATTCTGACCAAATCAGCATTTCCTTGGTGGAGAAAAAGGATGCTTGCTTGACATTCCTGCTCCCTTTTCTGGTAATCTGTTGTTATGTATTCCTGACTAAGAAAACTTTACATAGCTCTACAAAGCACTTCTGCTCATGGCCCAGTTCACAGTATGAATCAAAATGCTTTCCTTTCACCATTATCAGCCACAGTTAAAGTTTAAAAATTCTTCTCTTCAGTAAGTATACCTAACAGGAAAAAAATCTCCCTCGGTGTTCTACCATTTATCCTACCGTTCTACCATAAGTTGCAGTACTGAGGTGGGAACCTGACTACTCCAGTTGCATTAGTGCAGGAACGTCCAAACCCTGGGCTGCATGCAGCCCAGCCCACCTTAGCTCACATTATGGCCCTGGCCCTCTGCTGCCGTGTCATCATGGCAGCAGCTCTGACCCACAGATTCTCCAGGACACAGGGAGCACAGTGCAATACTGACAAATAATATGGTATTGTGCTTAATTTGCAAGGAAATTGTGTCAGTTTTCAAAGATTACAATCTGAAAGGACATATGCAGAAACATGCTGCCAAATTTGATGCATATCAAGGAATGCTTTGTAAAGGTGAAATAACCGAACTGAAAAACATCTGTCACCTCAACAAAATTTTTTTTAAAAGTTAAAACTCAAATAGACTCTGTGATAAAAGCTAGTCATGTGATAGCAAATGTTTGCAAAAAAAAAAAAAAAAAGTGAGTTTGTTAAGCAACAGAAAGAAAGCATAGCAGATGTAATGTGTCCTGATTTAAAAAAATATTTTTTTTTTTCTAAAATCAGTTTGTCTCATCAGACTATAGCCAGGTGAACTGAAGAAACAGGAAAATCTATTAAAAGAATTTTGGAGAGTAAAGCTGCTAATTTCCAATTTTGTTTTGGTGAAAGTACTGATGCTACAGATACAGCTCTAATCACCATTTTCATTAGAGGTATTGATAATTATATATATATATATATACACATATGTATAGTAACGTATCTATATATATAATTATATAAATATAATAAATAGAATCATATAATGGTGTGGGTTGGAAGGGACTTTAAGGATGATCAAGTTCCAACCCCCTTGCCGCAGGCAGGATTGCCAGCCACTAGATCAGACTGCATAGGGCCCGATTCAACCTGGCCTTAAACACCTCCAGGAAAAGGGCATCCACAACCTTTGGGCAGCCTGTTCTAGCACCTCACTACTCTCAGTAAAAAAAAAAAAAACCTCCTGACATCAAATCTAATCTCACTTCCTTTAGTTTTAAACCATTCCCCTCTTGTCCTATCGCTATCTACCTGTGTAAAAAGTTTATTTCCCTCAGCTCACTGAAGAAATGGCTTCTTTCACAACTAAATCTCTTCTTTTGTATGATGCAGTAGAAAAAAATGTTAAAGCAATTTTCTTTAACCTTTGTCAACATACCTGGTATTGCTACTGATGGTGCCCCAGTGGTTGTTGGTAAAAAAAAAAAAGAGGGACTTGCAAGATTAATAGATGATGATGCAATTACCTCTGCTAACTCACATTTGATAACATGTCACAGCATCAGTCATCAAGAAAATTGATGTGTAAAAGCTTTAAAAATGGATGTCATGCAAATCGTCAAAGCTGTGAATTTCATAAAGCCCAAGAGACTGAATCATCACCAGTTCTAGGAGTTCCTTAAAAGTATGGATGGTGATTACGGGGTCATCATTTACTTTTCTGAATGAAAATGGATAAGTCAAGGTAAAGTGCTAAAAAAGACTTTATGGAATCAAAAGGAAAATTTGTTGCAGAATGTGGAGATTAAAAATGGCTCACAGACTTAGTATTTTGGTGGATTTGACAGTTCATTTAAATGAGCTAAATATAGGATCACACAATCACCAAGCTTGGAAAAGAACTCCTAACAATATTACTGCACTGAAGCATCTCCCTAAATACTCGAACATCTCCAGAGATGGTGACTCCACAACCTCCTAGAACAGCCTGATCCAGTTCCTGACCACTCTTCTAGAGAATAAATTTTTCGTAATACCCAACCTGAACCTTCCCCAGCACATTTTCATGCTGTTCCCTTTAGTCCTATCACTAGCTATGTGGGAGAAGAGGCCTACCTCCACCTCACCACAACCTCCTTTTTTCAGGCTGTTGTACAGGTCTCCCCAGAACCTCCTCTTCTCCAGACTAAACAATCTCAGTTCCCTCAGCTGCTCCTCCTAAGACTTGTGTTCCAGACTCTAATTCCCAGTCCGCCATTTACGTATTCTCCCAATCCCTACATTCACTTGGGAAGGTATTAGGTCTATGTGTATTAATTGATAGCTTTATTTCATACTCAAATGAATTAGAAAGGAATACACACCTCTGCTTCCAATCAAAGCAAATATACAGTACGTAATTTCCTATCTGATCCATTAAATCATGCATCTTCAAGGTGAAAATCACCTTATCTGTGCTATATTTCAGACAATGACAGTGATGTAAATTAAATTATGGCAAATTCAAGTTATGGCAAATAATCTCATGCATTTTGGTACACTAAACACAGTCCTGTGAACAGTGAAAGATATGCACCCGTGCTTTTTGTTTTGATGAAGGAATCTGAGAATAGGTTTCATGATTTGAAAAAAAATCATCACTTTTTGGTACATTTGCATCTCCATTTTCAGTCAACAAATATATTACTTGCAAATTTTCACAAGGAATGTATAGAGTTGCAATCAGACATTCAACTAAAAAAAAAAAAAAAAATTGGTCGTCTCTTTACTAGACTTTCATAAGCCCTCTCTTACCAAATAAATCCCTTGCTCCACAGCCATGACTTATCCATGTCATCACTTTTTAGCAGTACATACATTTATGAACAATTATTGTCAAGGATGAAACACAGGAAGAGTAATATTTCATCAAAAATCTCTGATGAACACCTGGAGAACTCACTAGGAATGGCAACCACTGCCACTGAACCAGTCTGATGCATTAGTTTCACGAAAACAAGGTCAAATATCCCACTAGCCTTATGCTTTTGTTGCTGTTTTTTTGTGTTTTAATAAAAATATATTAAAAATAGGACTTAAATACATTGAATTCATATTCAAATAATTAATACGCAACCCATGGCAATTCCTATTTGCTCAGTGCAGCCCAGGCAAGCCAAAAAGCTGGACAACCATTAGTGTCTCATCAGTAGGATTCTCCCCACATGAGCCACATTAAATGTTCCACTTAGAGGTACTTGTGCTCTAGTACAACGTAAAACAGCTTTCAAATATAGAGGGCTGATATTATTTAACCAAAATTTATGAAAGTACCTGCAGTAACTGTTGATGTTTAAGCAAATGAAACTGGTCCTTCAAAGTTAAGTCAAGGAAAACAGCATTTGCTTTCATGCGATAACCTAACAAAGACTGTATTGCCTTTTCCTCTCCCATCCCTTCCCAACCTGAAGGCTCTTAAGGCACTGCTAATCTCGCAGAAAGCAGTGCAGTTCACAGATCCATAAGCTACCTCCAACCCAGCAGCTGCTGGACTTACCATCTTGTGCCTGGGGTCAGGACAGTATGTCATGCAGGACTTACCGCTTTGGTGACAGTTTAGACATACAGCTCCAAGGCCCAAGCTCTCTTTCCTATGAAACAGATAACACTACGTTCCTTCTGAAGAGCAAGCAACAAATTTGTCCCTGCTGCTAGAAAGTTTCAGAAAAGGACAGCTGAGATGCTGAGTTTAACACTACAGAACAGCATGAAAAGCATGGATAAGTCTGAATATTCCATCTTGTACCTATAGAGAGAAAAATACAAACAAGCACAACGCTCCCCTTCCACACACACCATTCTCCAAGCAACACAAGAAACACTACAGAAAAAAAAAAGTAGGAGAATATTAAGTAGTTTTCTTGTGAGGTAAGGATAATGAAGACACTGGAATCATTCAGACGTTTGCATTTCATTAGGAATTATAAGCATTTTTAACATGTTTTACTATTAGCACTTATTTTATCTTCAAAGCCAGTCACTTTCAGGTATCAATCAGTATTCCTTTGGTCCAGTTTTACAACATGAAGGGGAAAGAGAAATATGAACAGATAATAATGCATAGGTTACAGTCTTGTGCACAGTTTTAAGCAACATTTTCTTCATTTGCAAATAGATGGATAATCTCTATCAATTGTGTACACTTTTTTAAATGGCAACGAATCAACATTATCGGAAAAAAGTAGATACTGTGGCTGCAGTACTGCTACGTGGATAAGAAAACACTGAATGACTAGAAGACAACAGACTTGTAATTCTTTGCAAATGCCAATTAAAAAAAAAACACAAAAAGTTCAATTTCCTTGAGCTTAATTGGAGCTTTATTACTTAAGCTGTGACTTCACAGTCTTCACCTTCAGCAATATGCAAAAAGGAAGCATACAAAGAAGGTTACAACACTTAATGGAGGAAGGGGAAGGGGACAATGCCAAGGCAGTAGAACAATGAGCACTGATATGTTCTCAAATCTCACATGAGGACTGTTGGAAAAGGCCAACTGCTTTAAAAAACAGAAAAAATGAAATCAAGGAAATTAATCCCAGATTCTGTTTCCTAAATTTAAGTGAGCTGGAACAAGAGAGACACAAACACCAATGGCAAAATGCAGATAAACCAAGCAGAGTAAATCCAGACAGAACCCAAACAGTAACAGAAGCTGTATGAATAAATAAAGTCCCTAGGATTAAATCAGATTTGTGCTGCCACTCAGCTTATTTCACAGACATACAAAGCTGTTCTTGACTGTGGCATGGCGACTCAGCCTCTGCTCCTCTGAAGCCACTGTCCAACCAGGTAGAAAAATAAAGGTCTAATTCACTGGAAATTCTTTCATTTACAAAACTAATGGAATATGGTTTGTTTATGCTTCTGTGTCAACTTATTTATCTTCAACTCCATTCTGCTCATCTTTCATTTCTGCATCTTCAGTGCGGCTAGTTTGAAGAGTAGTAGCTGGCTAAACAGAGACATACAAGGTAAAACAAATATCTTCATTTATTATAAAAAATTGCCAAGATTTGAAACAATACCAGAAATGTCATTTAATGCCTATCACTAGAACTGATTCTCAACATCATCATCATCATCATCATCAGTGTTCTATTTTCTCGGCGTCTCTAGTGGTTTGCAGTGCATGAGTCTACCTTCTGCAAAGAACAGGACTCCACCGCCTTTCTTAGGGGCAGAGGCATATATTTTGGTAGTGTTAACATGGTCCTTTTGCACTTTTCATGGCTACAGCTTGTTTCAGCAATCCATTCTTCCATTAGCAGCACATCTTGCAATGTGCCACACCTAGATACACCAGACTCCCAGCAGCTGTGCTGCCTGGAAGGAACCCGCACAGCACAGTCAGATAATTAACAATTCACAGAATCACAGGTCGGAAGGGACCTCTGGAGATCATCTAGTGCAGCTCCCAATTAAACCCTGAAATTTTACACGTCAAGATGCAAAAAATTCTAGTTTGGTTGTTGCATCTTAATCTTGCTCAGATTCTTCATTAAAAACAAAGTAACAATCAAGGCACTGGATAAGTATATACGAGAGTGTCTAGAAGGACAGAATATTTTCTCCCAGGATCCAGTATGCAAGGACTGCATTAGCCAGGTACAAAACCATCCTACTCATTGACAATGCCACTTTCCTTGCAGAATCAGCAGGGAATTTTTGTGTGTTTGTTTATACTTCTTCAGGAGAAGGAGAACTAAACGCACAAAACTACTGCTACTCTTTGAAAAGAAAAGCAAACAAACTCTTCAGAGCAGCTTGCCCATCTAACCACAAAATTAAGACTTATCTCCCCTTTCCCTCCCACCCTTACTATATGACTTTAGCAGAGCTGAAGCATGAAATGCGTCTACCATTATCTCTGGGAGAAAACTTGATTTCTTACGCACCTCATTTTGAAAGAATGGGGGAGGGACAGAGGAAGGGAATAATTTGTGATGTGTTTCATGTAAGAAGCGGTCAGCTGACACAGTCTGAGATGCCTTAGTTGTTTGAATTGCCAGGTACACTCATTTTGTTTAAGGACAATAGGCATGATGTGAGGACATATTCACATCAGAGTCACCCAGCCACCAGAATCTACTGTTCTCAGAATAATCAGTTCAAGGACAAAAGGCACTTTTTAAATTCTTGAATGTTGTGTTCACACCTCATCACTACTTTCTTATTAATACTGCTCTGTCGCAAAATCAGTTTAAATGGATTTTAAGCAATATCTTTAGCACTGACAGTTGTCTTGTTCAAACAAGATGATTTCATCATGTTGAGTGTTGCCTATCCCCTTTATTTCAACCCCAAAAGCAACTAGCTACTTGAGTGCTCTCTGACTGTATGAGAAGTAAGCCAAATACTCAAAATTCTATTCCCTGTCTAACACGTGACATTAGACCACATGATCTTCTGGAGTAGTGCTACTTACCTTTAAGTCTTTGTCTGCAAGCCTTTGGAACATATTGGCATACATCTTCTTCTCTTTCTCATGCTGCTCCCGTATTTTTTGCTGACAAGTTACTAGTTGCACTTTGGCAGCTTTGTTACTTGGATAGAGTTGTATCACCTTCTGGAAATCTTCTCGGGCCAATTCAAAGTCATTGACAGCCAAATGGGCTTCTCCACGCCGGAAGAGGCCTTTTTCATTGCTGCTATCCAGTTCAAGTGCCTGCATTTAAAACAGAGAAAGAAAGAAACAAAAACAGCATTTGAAAACAATGTAGTGTTTTGAGTTTTTTTTTGTTTAGTTTCCTTTTTTTTAAACTAATATGCAGTCAGAGCATCAGCAACTGCTAGAAAATGACCATTCCTATTTTCATTGTTGTCAGGGCTCAGTAAAAAGATGAATTAAATACAGCAAAAATAAGTAGAAAAAGATAAAATAAGCCATACCCAGCACCTTATGCTCATACTTATTTTATTTGCTAATGCCCAACTGCCAGCTGATCAGAAAGTCTGAACACCACACAGCCGGGTATTCCTCAAATCATTTAAGCAAGAGATAAACTGTCATATTGATTGAGCAGCTTAAGAATGAATAAACCCTACTACCTTGTTGCAGTTCTCCAAAGCCTGAGAGTACTCCTTCAGCTTGAGATGGCACATAGCTAGATTAAGGTGGGCAGCAAGCCTCAAGCTCTTGGCTTTTGTATCTTCCTCATCAGAGAGTCCTGATTCATGCTCCAGCCATGACACAATCTTCTTATACTGTAATGCTGCTCGTTTGTATTTCCCCTCCTGTAAACAAGGCAGTGAAATTTTCACACAGCTCACCACAGTAATTTTTATTTAAACTTCCCCCTGCCCCTTCTGCTTACCTAGAACAATAGATCTGAAAAAAGAAAAAAAAATAAATCAGAGTAATCAGAAAACTTCCATTACAAATAATACACTACCATCATAGTGTATCACTACTGTAGTGGATCAGAAAATCTATTTGGACACTGCAACTCTAAGACTATTTTTTTCTTCTTTTTTTTTTTTTTTTCCTTTTCAGACACCTTTCTCCATAGTCCTCCCCATAAAATGACATGGAGAAAACCATGAACACCACTCTGAAATGACCAAAGCTGTAGATCATTATCATCAGTTCATAACAAGGACTAAGAAATGTTATTATTTCTTGGGTACTATCATTTACCTTGAAGTACTGAGTGCCTCTCTCCTTCACCATGCAGCTTTGTTCCAATTTCTCTTCTGTATTCATTTCCCAAGACTCCTTAGCCTATCCAAACAGGAATAGTTCAAGACAATGACAAGGAAACCACACGGCTGTGCTATTTCTCCGTAACAGCACACAAGAGACAGACTTGGAAAGAACAGTTTTGTACAGCTACTGGAAACTGAGCTAGAAAAGAGAGATACTTGACAGCAACAGACAGGAGACCAGTAACGACAATTTCAATCAAGATCTCCCAGAACGTATTCACCACCTACAGTAACATCTTCCTTATTTCAGGTCTAAATTTTAAAGATTCCTGCATCAACAATTCCCACACCTCCCTGTTTGTTTGCTCTCATTCCCACCTTTTCAAAGCTTTTGAGTTTCACTTCATATTGTAGTTCCGCATCCGGAGGGATCTGAAATTTCTCCTTCCCAGTACTTCCAAAACCGTAGCTGTAAGATTGGGGGAGAAGGAAAAAAAGTTACGAAACTGGATATTCAGACAGACCTCTACACAGGAAGCTGGAGGTAAAAACCACAAAAATCTGCCTATATAGCACTACTACAAGACAAAGTCTTGAGGAACTGCAGATAATTTTCCAGAATTTGCACGCGCAAGACAAAAGAAAGGTAGAAAAATCTGGGATTAATTTTGCTAATTTCCACGTTACCAATTTTTGTTTTAGTTTTTGGTTTTGTGTTTTTGTTTTTCAAGTTTTACTTGTTTGGTCGCTGCTGTTTCTATGAAGCGAAAGCAAGTTTTAAAAAAAAATACTTTGAGGTTGCACACATCTTGCTTTTTGTTATTGTTCAAGACAGGCTATTTCCTTCACAATATCTGTATTCTAACTATTTCCAGAAACAGCAGTACACAGAGATTAAGTGAACAGCTGTGCACAAGATACTGCCAATCCACTAATTAACAATAAATGACTATACAAAGGTTCTGACCTGAAACTCCAGTAGGAAACCACATACTAGCAGAAAAGCACTGAACGTAAGTCTACTTTTCCTTTGTTCTATCAAATTCAGTTCTAGTCTAAAAAACTTTAAAACAAATACATTCAAGTTGGATGGAAACAATCAGTGCAAACTCCACTTGTTTTATATTTGTTCACACTGTAAGGGGAAAATTCTGCTTGCCTTTAAGGGCATTTAAAGTCCATTCCTATCTCTGAGTTGGAGGTTCTTGGTCTCAGAATTCTGAGATGTTAGATCCAAGATTTAGACAAAACACCACCTTATTCCCCACAGAAAACCTGAATGCCTTCTTCCAAATTGCTTAAAAATTCAAGCAAACACTTCCTAGTGGCAAAGGATTTCAGACACTCCTAACCACATTTCAGCTGAACACTATATATCTTATCACATAAGGCTACTCAGAAGGCTTACTGGAACTTTTACTGTTCTGTTATTTAATCTAGGTGTCTTCATACACAGTGCTGTATATTACATGTACTTTAATTATGAAGGACCCACGTGAATGTAAGTTAAAAACAACAACAGTATGTGTTATAATATTCACTAGGATCAACACTATAGAGACTTACATCAATTTCTTTTTCAATGCTAATATCGGTAGCTAAGTAATCTTAGCTTCATATCTTCCATAAATCAAAGTTTCAGGTCTGATTATGTGTTTACAATAGCATTGAAAAGAGTTGAAAAACACTGCAAATAAACACACTTTCTCACTAGATGCTTACAACAAGCCCTCTCAAGTATCAGAAGATGACAAACAGCTTACTTGGGTTTGAGATAGAAAATGGATTCCTCAGATTTTTCCATTTTCTGGATTGCTTTTTCCAGACCATGAGGAAGATCATAGTTATCACCTTCTCCAATCTCAAACCGCAGCTCACGCCTATCAAAAGCACGATCTCTGTATCGGCCTTCAAACTGGACTGGTAACAAAAAAGAGAAACCAGATACAAATCAGAAGGTGTGTGTGTGTGGTAAGGGGTAGGCAGCAGAGACAATACAAGGAACATCAAAGCTTCCCCTCCTAACCAGTCTTTTAAAGGGTTACATATGCATGTTAGCTATTGGCAACAAATTCCACTTCTGCTGCTTTAGTTAATAAGTCCTTTATCGTTAAAGCTGTTGTGTTGTTTTTTTTTTTTCCCCACATCAACAACAAATGCCATAACTACTTTCCCTCTTGCTCCTCAGCAAATGGACATACTTTATTACTACTTTAACTTTTGTGATAAGCACTTGATCGGATTTGGTATCTCTGAAGAGAACAGCTGCTGCTGGAAAATCTAACCTTCCTTAGAATAAAGAGAACGAAAGCTTACTTTTAGTTGTGATGTTACTTGCTAAAGGAAAGAGAAAACAGGTAGTATTCTCTTCCAGAGCAAAGAAATTGCAGGTAGGGAAAAAACACACTTTCCATCACAGTAAACTCATTTACTATTTGTATAATATACATACTCTCTACCAGGGCACCCTCATTTGGCTTCGAGTAGCCTTCGCCTTTCTTACGGATTCTTCGGATTATGCCACCATCTTCATCATCAGTGAGGTCTTCCCCCTTAAACTCAAACAGCTCTATCTATGGAGGAAAGAAAAATCTTGCATTTACTTCTATCACTTCAATTCAGTAACTCACAGAATTTGTACTTGAGTTCTTTGAAACCATAGCTGTTAAGACAGCCACTGTCTTAATACCCTGTAAGATATTAGACAGACAAGACTACAAAGATGCCATATTTAGCAGATACTAAATGGAAACCTACTGAGCAGTTTCAAATGATTATTCAGGCTTTTTTTTTTTTCCTCCAGCAACTTTGGTCTTCCAATACTACAAATAAGATCCTTTAATTGAAAGGACTGTGACTGTGAGACTGACTTCTGAGTAAAGGAAAATTTTTCAAAACAAATTTCGAGAGTAAAGCTGATAATTTCAAATTTTATGCTTTGGCAACAGATGAAAGTATGATGCTCAAGTACAGATACAGCTGTACTTGCCATTTTTATTAGAGGTACTGAAAATGAATATAACATCACTGAAGAAATGGCTTCTCTGGTGCCTTTAAAAGACACAACTACATCTCTTTACTTGTATGAGACAGTCAAAATTACAATAAAGCGGTTTTATTTAAACTTTGTCATCATATCTCGTATAGCCACCGGTGCACTGAAGACAAGTTGCTAAAAAAGAGGGACTTAAAAAATTAATGGAAGACAACGCAACTGCCATCAGTAAATCACGTTTGAGGAAATACTGTTGCATGCAACATCAACTACATTTATATACATGTATTATATAATGCAAATAAAAGTTTTCAGTTTCATGAAGTTCAAGGGATCGAATCATCACCAATTCCAGGAGTTCCTTAAGTGTATGGATGCTCATTATGGAGACATCATTTACTTTTCTGAAGCCAGGTGGCTAAGTAAAGGTAGAACACTAAAAATATATGATTTGAGAAATGAAATCAAGTCCCTTCTGGAATCAAAAGGAAAATTTGTGACAGAACATGAAGATTAAAAATGGCTCACAGATTTAGCATTTTTGGTGGATTTGACCGCACCATTCAATGAATTAAATGTGAAGCTTCAAGGTGAAAATGACCTCATCTGCTATGTTTCAAACATAACAGTGTTTGAAATGAAACTTTAAATTATAGCAAATTCACGTTACGTCAAATAATTTCACGCATTTTGATACACTGGCTAAACACGGTCCTGTGAACAGTGAAAAATATGCAGCCTTGCTTTCCATTTTGAAAACGGAACTTGAGAATAGGTTTTGAGATTAAAAAAACACCCTATTTTTGTTGTATTTGCAGCTCTGTTTTCAGTTCTTCTAAATACATTACCTGTGAATTTCAATGTATAGAATTGCAATCAGATATTCAATTCAAGAATCTGATCGTGTCTGTTTATGAGACTTTTGTAAGACCTGTCTTAACAGAGGAAAAACATCCCTCGTTTCACAATCATGTCATTGCTTTTTTGGTAGTATGTACATTTGTGAACAATTATTGTTAAGGATGAAGCATGGGAAGAAAAAAATTTCAACAAAAATCTCTGATGAGCACCTTGAGAACTCAAGAACTGCAACCACTTCCATCGAAACAGACTGATGCATCAGTTTCATGAAGACAAGGTCAAATATACCACTAGTTTCATATTTTTATTGCTCTTTTAAAAAATATTTTATTTAAAAATATTAAAAAATAAAAGTTTTGTTACTTATGTTAACCATACTATATATTCAGCCCACGAAATTCCTTCACTTGCTGCTGCCCAGGCAAGCCAGACATTTGCACACCTATGGTTTACAATAAAGTATCTCATTTTAAAAAAGTTCAAAGCCATCACTTCAGAGATTCATGAACTGAACTAAAGCTACATGGAATGCAAAAGGAATTGAACATGCATTTGTACAAAGATTATTTCTACTTGCTATTTTGATGGAAATCTAACATCAAATATAATCCTGGTCTAATTTAGTTTATCTGACACAGATGCTCCAAAACGTCCCACTGATGACAATACAGGCTTCTCCACTTCTTTCCGCGTGCTCCCTCCCCAACATATTCTACAGAAGGATCATGAGGAATAAAAAAAAAATATAGACATAGATATAGACACATATATAAATATATAGACATAGATATATAAATGTTGATGTGATGATTAACAAGACTTACTAAATCTTTCAAGAACAGTTTTTGAGAGTCCTAACATGAGCACATATACAAAAAGAAATAAAGTGTTTTATTTGTAAGAGAACTCGTACACAATTTTGGTGTGGTGACGGCATTTGCAAAGGAACCATGCTGGCATTGGTTGGTTTTGCTTTTGTTTGTGTTTTGCTTTTGTTTGTTTTGTTTATAAGGAAAAAAAAAAGTTTATTTTAAACTAGAAAGATAACGTAGGAGGTAGACTAAAGAAAGAAGCTTCTTAGACTAATTATCTAACATTCCTGTCTAAAAATAAATTATATCACATAATTTCCACAGTGAAATATCATGTTTTCATTTGCTCTTCAGTTGTATAGTTTTAGTGACTGTATCTCACTCACCTCAAAAATCAGCGTAGCATTGGGAGGTATCTTTGGTGGGCTGCCAGCTAAGCCATAGGCATACTCTGGTTTACATGTAATCTGACAGATTTCACCAACCTTCATGGTTGCTACAGCAATGTCCCATGCTTTGATCACCTCACCTGTACAAAGCAAATTTTTATCATGATTGCGAGGTATACATGAAAGACATAATCAGCTCTGTCAGTATTCAAAAGCTAAGACGAAATACTGACTTATGCTCATTCTTGTTTATATGGATCAGTTTTAACTGTAATCAAGTTATGAAGTTACCTGGGCACCCAAAATTAGCTAATTTTTTTTCATTCTATAGCGATTCTTCTTCTCCCCTCACTTATTTACCCATAGAGAACATGGTAATCTGGACACAGATCATGCCTGAAGCACCTGGCACAATCTCAAGTGCGAGTAAGAAGTAACACTCTTCAAAAAAAGAAGGTCTTAGGGTAAGAGATTATCTGCTTGTATTTTCAAAACAATCCACAATAGCCTCTTCTCTCTGTACTTTATCAGTTGGCAAAGACCAACACAAGTGGCAACTGAAACTTGTATGCGTTTATAACAGAAAGGGGAAGGAAAGCAGAACAAGCATCCCTTCTAAAGCCAAAGTAACAAAAACCTCTCACTCAAGCGCTCCTACTTGTGGTTCCTTTCAGTTCAATCAAGTTGCCTTTTATTAGCCTTGTGCCATTTGGTAAAATTCCTATCATCCCAAATTTCAGGACTTTGTACAATTTATCTCCCAAATAAAAAGCCAGTAGGTAGAGAACTCCTAGTGAAAAACACAGATTGAATTGTAAAATTTGCTGGAACTAGAATGTTTGGATTTTCGTACTTAAAAAAAAAAAAAAAGGTTTTTGATAATGAAGAGACTTACTTCAACAGTCAGATTTGGGAGCTTAGAGAAAGAGAGCGCACATCTCCTCTTTCCTTCAGTTGCAGCTGATAGCTGCCCCTGTGCACTTTGTCCCAGTACTTGCGCACCCTTGTCCCAGTACCCAGCCACACTTAACTCTTCTTGAATTTGAGGCAACAAAATACAAAAGCAATACAAAAACAATCAACAAAATACACGCTGCAGCTATTTAACTGCCTTTTATTGCTGTATCTCACAGTAAATTCCCATTGAGGTGAGTTTGCCTCCCCTGGAGTGTTGTATCTCAGGTCCCGAGAATTCTGAGGCAGGTACACAGCATGCCCATTCAGAAAGATCTCAAAGCATCTCTGATTTAATCTGTTTATGTAAATAAACCTTAAGCTCTGAAAACAAGTTTAAATAGTGATTTTAATAAGCGAAAGAGGCACGCGTGCAAGGAAACTCCATCTCAACATTACTAAGATTGATTAAAAGCAAACATAAGGTATTACCTTTCCCCAGGTCAAATGAAAATTTGTCTCTCCTGTCCAGACTGGAGTCAAACTTTGTGCCATCAAGAAGCCATCCTGTATAATGGACAGTCACTTTATCACCTATCATTGGAGACTCTGTACCAGTGCCTTCTCTCTTGACAACCTGAGAAAAAACAGAAAGCAACACTAGGATGATCAAAACTACATTTGCCTATTGCGCTTCTATTCACTTAAGGTGTGTGCCTTACCATCTCCAGTCAACAACAGATTTGCAAGTTTGCTTCAGTTATCTAGAAACATTACAACCGGTCTGTTGAGATAAGTAGCATTTCAAATTCAGGAAGAACATAAAAGTGGCTCTGCTGCCACCAGGTAAAATCCTCTGGATACTACTCTGATATAAAGCTAATGAACAATCAAAAGGACCTTTCCTGGAATCAGTGCAATGATAGTAGTACAAAATTGGTTTATGTCAGTTCAGTCAGACCTTTTCAATAGATGTAACCTGCACTCCTGCAACTACTACTACTACAAAAGAAAACCCTGGAGTCATGCTGACTGGACTTCATGACCTCCACAGTGTTTTGCCTTATCAGCTCATAATCGCTTTTTTTTTTTTTAAGTTTACACAACCTCAGTTCTTTTGCCAGTATTCCCCTCCTCCTTTATATTTTTATTATCACATGCTTCTCCATCATCAAAGAGCGGATACTACATATGGTAGACAGATTCTTGCTGCCTTTTACAATGTTCAAGTAGCCAAGGTACAAAAGACTTCCAGGCAGCTTCCTCAGCAGTCACTGACTGTGAGAACTCCGTATGTGAGAACTCCGTATGTGAGAACTCCAACCTGATACATACATTCAAGGCACATACAAAAGCTTAAAACTCGAACCAGAGTATGTCAGCAAGAAACATAGGAAATAGTATTGAGATCAAGCACCTCTTTTTCAATGTGGTCCCAACATCCTTCCCGGAAAGGCAGTGCCACTATGACAAACACGGAACCTAAAGCCAGAAAGCTCAAAAAGTTAAAAACAAAATTTTGCCTTTTCTGTGCTGCTGCTTTTCATCTTTCCTAATAATAAGCTCCAAATTTCAAGAAAGGTAGTAACTGGGAAAAGTTTTTAAGAAAGACTAAAAAACTACCTAGAGATATAGAAATTGGATTTCTCCTGTGAGCAGAGGAAGTTAGTGCAACTCTCCTCTCACAGCATAAATCATGCCATCCTTATCAACTGGCATACAAATGTAAGAGAAAGAAGACATACTACAGCATTTCCAGCACATAACAAGAGCAGAGACCACCACCAGCCTCACAGCCACCTCTAAGCAACAATCTCACCGGCAACTCCTAAATAACTCATCTTCTCTCACAAGCTGAGCCAGCAGGTAGCCTTCCCAGCTCCTGTCATTGAGCACATCTACATCAGGTCCAAGTGTAAAATGCGCCATCTCAGACTCCAAGAGATGCTCACATTAAGATAGAGTGCCCCCATTTTCAGGCTGTGAGCAGTAGCCTGTTCAGCCTACATAGAGCAGCACTACTCACTACTATCTACACAGATAGGAGAGATGCACACACTCTGCCAAGGCACCATCTTTAATTCCAGCGTCCGACCACGTGCTGAGGGCGGGACGGATCTGCCCCCCCTCCCCCATCCCCCCCACAGCTAGCGAGCAGAGAGCTCATCCCGGCTTTCCCATACCCACGCGGGACAGGGAGTGACACCCCCTCTTTCCCCCCACCTGTCTCTTGGGACTTCCTCACGGAACATGCGGGCTCCTTCTCGTCCTCAGCTCACGGGGAGCTCCGTACACGGGCAGCGCCTGCGCAGGCCGAGACAGCCGCCTCCAGCGCTGCGGCTGATGTGTAACCGTGAGGGCTGCGCGAGCATTCCGCGCGGCGAGCAGCCTGGTAACAGCCCTACCCGAGGGGAAGGGGACAGCCGGCGTGCTGACGGCCCGGGAAAGGATGCCGAAGGGAGCGCCCACTCGTAGGCCTCTCCGGAGGGCCCCGCACCAGGCTGATACCCCACCATCACCCGAGTAATAGACAGCGGCCGCCACAGCCACTCGGTACCTTAAGAACGCCCTCATCCCGCTTAGGGGTGATGTCCGCCCCCTCCAAGGGAGCCCCGTCCGCTTTCATCTCCTCCGCCGTCATCCCGTCTGTTGCTGCCACCGCTGCGCCTGGAAAGGACTGCCTAGCGGAGTCGGCACCGGCCGCTGCACTGGGCTGGTGCCTCGCTGCACCTCTGGCTCCAAACAGCGAGAAAACAAGCACCGCGCACGCCTTCTCTCCTGCCTTCACCGCAGCGCGAGTTCGGGGTCAGTGAGGAGAAGGAAGGGGAGGGGGAGAGGGAGGAGCCGAGAAGTTTCTAGAGAGGCGGCTGGGCTGCTGCAGAGCGTCCGCCCGTGGTAGGGGCGGATTAAAGTGCGCGTCGTCCCTTGGGGCGGAGAGACCGTTGCCGACTGAGGGATGTGGAAGGTGGAGGAGTTTAGGGGAGGCAGTTGGGCCGGGCTGAGCTGAGACAGTATTCGGTAGGTGATGTGCTCGGCTTTTCCTGCGTCATGGGGGTGCCTCGGTCCGCAGTGAGTAGTAGCCGCTGGGCTTCGGGTTTTTACCCTAAGCCTTGCTGTAGTGTCCTGCTGCGAGTAGTAGTCCCAAATGTATGGGTGTGGTGGCTTGTCTTCCCGTGCGGTGGTAGGTGGTTTATAGACGAAGTCGTACCAGTAGGCTCGGAAGCAGCACGTCGAGCGTGAATAGCCTACCCGTGGCACGCGGGTGTCTCTTGGCTTGCTGAGCTGGCGGTCCCGTTATAAGCTGTTATAACCTGGGCCTTGATCTGCTGGGGTGCATAGAGAGAAGCATATAAGCTGTTTCTGGCCCAGTACTAAGTAGGACTTAGAACTGTAGGCAGCAAAAATACGGAGGCATTTAATGAGTTTTTGTGGTACTATATGCACATTCTGTGGTCAGCACTAATGCCCAAGTTCACTGCGCTCCCAAGTCATCCAGCTCCTGACTTCTCTTTTTTATGTAGATTTTATATTACCATACTATATGTTGGGTTAAATTAACCTTTGCTGGTCATCTGCCTTTTGTTAGGTAATGAAATTGAGGGAAAAACAGGGTGTCCTTGCAAAATAAAGTTTGGGAAGAACAAAGGAAGGATAGGAGGTCCCTGCAAAGCTGAGAGGAAGAGTTTCAGTCACAAGGATCTAGTTAAACAAACTTATCTTTCAGGTGTATGGCAGGAGATGCTAGCTTAGCACCTGTGTGTAAATCATGTTTGCTGGAAAAAACAAAGAGTGACAAACTTTACAGGATACAAAGGTAGTTCTAGTTGGGCAGAGGAACAAACTCTGAGCTCAGATTACTAAGTAAGTATAAACAAGCCAAGGGGGGATGAGCTGATAGGTGAATCGAGAAGAATGTGAACCCTGACTACCTCAGCAAAGGGGAAGGGGCTCAGTAGTGTCAGGGTACAGAGATAAAAGAGGGGCTGTGTCCCCCAATACTTGGAGAGACCCCACAGGGGTATGCCCCAGTGAACTCTCAGTTTATTTGAATGAAGAAAGCTGAAGACTCTCCTCTGTCTCTTTTTGGAATAAAGATGATTGAGCAAGCTTATTGGAGCAGAAGCTTTCTTAACAAAATGATTTCTGGGACTAGTGCTTTTTAAGCTGTATATTGTATATTTCATAAGCCAGCATTTAAGAAATTGTGTGTAGAAATGATGCCAAATTAGCTACAATTGCCAAACATGCTAGAGCCATGCTTAAGAAAGTGATTAACAGTAAAAGGGAAGGCAGGCCTTCTAGTGGAGATCTCTAGGATGTGTTCTGTACGTTATGTATTTTCAGCCATTTCCCTCAATTGCAGGGCACACTCTTCTGTAAGTAATTTAACCCAGTGCAATAGGCTGTGTCCCTTATTACCTTTTCAAAGGCTGCTGAAATATTGTCTAAGGGCCTCCATTATGGTTCAATAGACAAAAGTTGAAAATGAGTTACATGTAGAGTGCTTTATGGAAAAGGGGCACAGGTGACTTAAAAAAAAAAAAAAGCAGTGAGTGTTTCAGGTTATGTCAATGGCATAACAACATTAGGTATGTAAGAATGGAAGGCAAGTCACAAGATAGACAAAAAGTCTTTTTCCCTTTTTAAACCTTTTAAGATATGTTTATAGTACTATAGCCTCGAAAGGAAAGGAGCCTCAAAGTCATGACAGGCCTGTTTTCAAGAAGATATACAGTAGAGACAATTTTGAAAGCAAGATGGGATAAGTACGAAAGAAGGATTTCAGAACTTGATGGGTTCAAGCAGGAGAGGTAAAAATGAAAGTTTTGGCAATAGCTTTCAGATTGTTGCCAAAAGGCTAGTGAAATGAGTGTCTACAATAGCAGAGAACAGCCTAGGCAGTAAAATGTCCCCAAAAAACTAATTGCTGGAAGACTGAAACAGCCTTGAAGGACGATGTGAAGCCTAGCTACTGCTTGTCTGCAATTTGCTACATCCTTTGTTTCATATGAATTTCCATGTCAGATGCCATTTCATCAGATTGCTCCTCTACTGCCACCTTTCACGTGGCAACAAAATGTAATGGAATATCGATGGGAAGTTTCAACACCTGCTTTACCACCAACTTCCTCTGACATAATGTGCCAACATAGTAAAATTGCAGGCATTAGTTTCAGAGCAGTCTTGCTTTAAAGATTTGCCAGAGATAAAATGGTTTGGGTATAAAAGACGGGCAGAAAGCAACATAGCTCTGCTGTAGCTTTGTTTGAATTGCACTTCTTACGTTGTTGAAAGCAGTGGTGCTACCCTTGGCAGTCCACAGCAGGGTACAAATAATCATCAGTCTAATATTGTGCTATCAGTTTGTATGAAACTGCTGTGTATGCCATTAAGGATGTCAGCTGCTGCCTGCAGACAGGTTAAACCCTTTATATTTGCCTTTCTCAGCTTCAGTGAGTTACCCCATTATCCTTGCTTTCCCTTGTTCTCATCAGTATATAGCAAAACAAGTCCTTTGTTGTCCTATAAACTTAGAAGAGAGAAAGTTGTTTCACATCATTTACCACATTACAGAAGACTATAGTATATTGGTATGGCCCACATGCCTTAGAGGCGAGCCTCTTTTATTTTCCTTTTCAAATGTAAAACTGAGGTATTAAACGAATCTCTTGCTTCAAAACCTAGTAACATTTAAAGAAAAATGAGTTGAGTTGAGCTGAGCGGTTGCACTACAGGCATGCATAGAAGACCCAACCCCTCCATCGCAGGACTGGAAAAGTGCTCTGTATTTGCAGTTGAGATTTCTGAGCTGTACTTCCCCTAATTCACCGACGGATGTCAGCATTTCTCTACAGCTAGTCCTGGGGCTTTCATTTTGCTAAGTTCACCTTTTCTGCAAGTTATTTTCTAGTGAGTTTATGATTCCTTCTCCTGTGCTTCTGAACGTAATTACTCCATATTATTTGGGAGTTTCATTTACGTCAGGCGTATCCAAACCACGGGCTGCATGCAGCCCAGCACTGCTTGCAAATGCAGCCCATCCCCTGCTCTGTGCTATCTTGGCAGCAGTCAGTGCGCACCCATTGCTCAAATATCAGTGAGCTATTAATCATAAGTGGGCTGAAACCAGGACAAAGAGAGGGAGCAGTACAGAGCTAACTCAAGTTATGGCAAATAATTTTACGTATTTTGAAGCACTGGCTAAACACAGTCTCCTGTGAACAGCAAAAAAATATACATCTGTGCTTTTCATTGTGACAAAGAAATTTGAGAACAAATTTCAAGATTACAAAAAAATTATTTTTTTTTGTATATTTGTGACTGTTTTCAGATGGCATAAATACATTACTGAGTTTTTTCACATGGAATGTATAGAGTTGCAATCAGACATTCAACTAAAAACTCTGGTAGTGTCTCATTACTGGACATTCATAAGCCCTATCTTAACAGAGAAAAATATTCCTTGCTTCGTAGTCATGCCTTATTCACGTCATCAGTTTTTGGTAGCGTGTATATTTGTGAGCAACTGTTCACATGATGAAGCACAGGAAAAATGAATTTTCATCAGAAATCATGGAGGAACACTTTGCGACCTCACAAAGAATTGCAACCACTGCCATTGAGCCGGAGTGATGAGTTAGTTTCACAGACACTAACCGAGGTCAAATATCCCACTAGTTTTATGTTGCTCTCCTCCTTATGTTATAATAAAAAAATACTAGAAATGTTTTGTTACTTATATATATTAACTATGTTATATATTTTATGGAGGCAGCTCCAAAAGTAATGCCTGCTATTTTATTATGTTGGCCCACAACATGAGAAGCAGATATTGGTGGTATGGCAGCAGAGGATGAGCGTCCCCACCGGTATTCTACTACATTTTTTTGCCGTGCAGAAGATGGCAGCAGAGGGGCAGTTTGTCCAAATGGCTTCTGACATGGAAGTGTGTGTGAAGCAAAAATGTGTCATTGAATTCCTCCATGCAGAAAAATAGTGCACCCATTGACATTAATCAACACTTGCTGAGCGTTTAGGGAAACCAAAGAGAGGGTGTGAGCACAGCGAGTCAGTGGGTGAAGTGTTTCAGCAGTGATTACAGCGACAGGTCGCCTCTGCTGGTGCAGGCCTTTACAGGTGTGGCATGCAAGGCTTTTGTTCATGGGTGATAACAGTGCAGAGCTAATGGTGGTGACTATGTTGAGAAATGGTGTTTTGTAGCTGAGAATTTGATCTGTCAGACAGCGTTAGTGTGCTCATCGTGTCTGTTGTAGTTTCCATGGAAATCAATAGGAGGCATTACTTTTGGAGTGACCTACATGAAAGCAGCTCCAGACAATTTCTCTCTGCTCAGTGCAGCCCAGGCAAGCCAAAAGGTTGGACATCCATGGTTTATGTGGTACATACTGCCACTGCCCCTTTCAGATCACGGTTCTAGATTTTAAAAAAGACAAAACAGTCCGTTTAAAAATAAGTATCTGTTATGATTCTGTGCATCCATGTCTTTACATAAGCCTACTTTCATGGGCAGATAGGAATTTAGTCAAATTTTAATGAAGATTTTAATTACATTTTCAAATGTAAAACTATTTAGAACTCCTGAGCAGGTGTAATCAGCTGCTTTCATTCTATTCTTTCCTGATCTTCAAAAAACAATTGAGATTGCTGGATAGCTATATGCTCAGGCACTAGGGATTTCTTTTTCTTTGCGTTCTGAGCCAATGAGTAGCTGCCATCATCAGAAATAATGGGCAATTCCTGTTGATATTTTTCAAGATGAACATAGTACCAGTAACTAATTACAGATGGCAATTGCCAGATTGATTCTGCTGCATTTTTTTTTTTTGATTGCTTTCTTGACCTTGTCTTTGTTAACCTGGTTCAATCAGTCTGTATGGTTTACATTTTTTCTCCTGGCTGTTATCAACAGCCACCCTTGGAAGGTATAAACTATTGGAAGTTTTTGTGGTGTTGCTCTTGATGAATCTAGCTTTTATTAGACATTTTAGAGTTATTAGTTTTACAGCCTCACCTACTCTTCTCTACTTCTGTTTTCCTTTGAGTTGCTTATCTTTGTTTCTTTGACTTTTCTTAGGTAACATTAGAAGAGTTTTTTGTTGTACATTTTTTCTATCTGTGTCTTTCCTGACACGAGCTTTCTTGCTTGGCTGCCTGTCACTGCTTCATCTCTACTAGATGCTTTCTGTTGCCACAGTACTGAGCAGTTTTTTTTTTTTTTTTGAGAAGGGTTCTTGCATAAGTGTTGTGTTCACTTTTGCTTTCAATCCATTGAACCTGGATTTATTGCTTTTTCCCTACCAATTTTCTTACACATTGTTTGGTCTTTACATTTTTTACATACATACATGGCTTACTGCTTTAGCCTGTCCTACTGGTGGTCTGATGGTGCTCATTCTTTCGCAGGTGCTGAAAGGGGTGGAAGAGCATGCGGGACACAACCTGAGAAGCTCAGTCCTAAGTGGTTTTGTCTCCATCTTCAAGTTAACACAAATCTGAACCCATTCTTAAGTGGTCCAGCTTAACAGTTTTATTCTGAATGTTATTCATATGTGAGCACTCAGTGGCTGCGACCCGAGTTCCTGATTGTCTGCAGAGCAAAGCCTGAGCATGTTACTGTCTTATCATGAGCCCAGGCTCTCACTTGTATACTCAAGCCATCTCTTACTGTAGACGCCATATTTCCTTACAAGAATGTCATAGAAGTTTTAACTACACTTTCTTTCAAAGAAATCAATGCACAGGAACTTAACAGCAAAGTTTTGTTACCGTTAAGCAAGGTATTCTTTACTGGTAGCGCTGGGGTAGCATTGTGATAACTCTCCAAGAATACCCCACCAGTTGATCATTCATGAACAGGTCATATTTTCACTTGTATTACATAGTAATTACGATCCCAAATTCATTATCGTATCCACTCCCAATGATTGTCCAACAGACATAGCCATATTTGGTGATCTTTGATGTCATATAGTTCCTTCTAGCATGGTGATGGTCCATTGTCAGCCCACTGTTAGTCCTTAAAAGGGGTTCGTTTATTTTTTCCCAACCCTGCTTTTGTCCCAAAGATTGCTGTGGAATGCAATGACAATTGGAGAAGTCTCTGCACACACAGATTAGGAAGACAAAGGGGAATGTCTTGATGCTGTCTGTCACATTTTAGGCTAATTCTGCCTGGTATATGTAGATCCTGGCTTTAAATACTTCTTCAAATCAGCCCCCCCCTTTTCATTGAGCTTGGAAATTCTTCGCAAAAGTTCATAATGCTCGTACTTAATCACAGTAGGCGATGCCCGAACCTTTTGGATTAATTTCTTAAGTTTATGCCAAAAGAAACAGTTTACAATTAGTAATATCAGAATTATCACTAATGACACTAGTAATGGATGAATTAACACTTAACAACATTTGCCCTGAGATCTGCTTCAGTTCATTCTGGGTTTTATTATACTTTTGAGTTTATCTAATGAAATCCCAGCCTTTCTAGGATTCAGAGATACACAATGCCAAAATAAGGCTAACTAATGTTCTGTTGTTGCAAAGTTTCCAAAAACAAATGGGATCGGTTTTTCAAGCATCCTACAAACAGTGTTCGCAATCCAAATTCTTCTACTCTATTCTAACATAAATAAACGTTTCTAATTCGGTAATTGGTAAAATGCTTCATTTACTTCATATATTGCTCATATAAAGTTAAGTCACGAGTCCTTGAAGTTGAGAGATCCAGTATGCATGTAGAAAAACCCCCAAAAAAACAGGGAAGGCAAAGTGATGTACCTGCACATGAGTAAGGAGAGGACAAGATAAGGGTTAACTATTGTATAGGAATGCAGATAAGCAGGATGTGAGACCAGATAAGAAAAGAACATCTGGAAACTCTGTCGCAACATTACTTCTGTTGGAGACAACGGGCCTTCATCCCATGACCATCAAAAGGAGACCCCCCACTGCTCATGGCGGGACCATATGCTGATATGTAATGAATATGTATGTGAATTCCACTGATTGTGTATTGGTTCGGCCTATATCTGTACCAAGCTTTTGCCCTACGGTGTGCGTGTT